>JAXFYN010000735.1:0-64837 GCA_036172215.1 Camellia granthamiana
TTACATATCTGCCATTGTGTAGGAGATCCGTATAGGGGTTCGAATGTTAGAACCCTAATGCGTGAGAAATGGTAAGTAAACACCGTATTTACATATCTTCCACTGTGCAGGAGAATACGTATAGGTGTTCGACAATTTGAACCCCTAATGCGTGAGAAATTGTAAGTAAACGCCGTATTTACATATCTGCCACTGTGCAGGAGAATCCGTATCGGTGTTCGAGTGTTCGGACCCTAATGCGTGAGAAATGGTAAGTAAACGCCGTATTTACATATCTGCCATTGTGCAGGAGAATCCGTATCGGGGTTCGAGTGTTTGAACCCTAATGCGTGAGAAATGGTAAGTAAACTCCGTATTTACATATCTGCCACTGTGCAGGAGAATCTGTATCGGTGTTCGAGGGTTCGAACCCTAATGCGTGAGAAATGGTAAGTAAATGCCGGTATTTACATATCTGCACTGTGCAGGAGAATCCGAATAGGTGTTCGAGCGTTCGAACCCTAATGCGTGAGAAATGGTAAGGAAACGTTGTATTTACATATTTGCCACTGTGAAGAAGAATCCGTATAGGTGTTCAAGTGTTCGAACCCTAATGCGTGAGAAATGGTAGGTAAACGCTGTATTACATAATCTGCCACTGTGTAGGAGAATCTGTACAGGTGTTCGAGCGTTCGAACCTAATGCGTGAGAAATGGTAAGTAAACGCCGTACTTACATATCTGCCATTGTGTAGGAGAATCCGTATAGGTGTTCGAATGTTAGAACCCTAATGCGTGAGAAATGGTAAGTAAACGCCGTATTTACATATCTTCCACTGTGCAGGAGAATACGTATAGGTGTTCGACAATTTGAACCCTAATGCGTGAGAAATTGTAAGTAAACGCCGTATTTACATATCTGCCACTGTGCAGGAGAATCCGTATCGGTGTTCGAGTGTTCGGACCCTAATGCGTGAGAAATGGTAAGTAAACGTCGTATTTACATATCTGCCACTGTGTAGGGGAATCCATATCGGTGTTTGGAGTGTTCGAACCCTAATGCATGAGAATGGTAAGTAAACGCTGTATTCACATATCTGCGACTGTGTAGAAGAATCCGTACAAGTGTTCGAGCGTTCGAACCCTAATGCGTGAGAAATGGTAAGCAAACGCCGTACTTACATATCTGCCACTGTGTAGGAGAATCCGTATAGGTGTTCGAGTGGTCGAACCCTAATGCGTGAGAAATGGTAAGTAAACGCCGTATTTACATATCTTCCACTATGCAAGGAGAATACGTATATGTGTTCGACTATTCAAACCCTAATGCGTGAGAAATGGAGGGCAAAACGCCGTATTTACATATCTGCCACTATGCAGGAGAATCCGTAACGGTGTTCGAGTGATTCGGACCCTAATGCGTGAGTAATGGTTGGTAAATGCCGTATTTACATATCTGCCAGTGTGCAGGAGAATCCGTATCGGTGTTCGAGTGTGCGAACCCTAATGTGTGAGAAATGCAAAGTAAACGTCGTATTTTACATATCTGCCACTGTGCAGGGGAATCCGTATAGGTGTTCGAGTGTTCGAACCCTAATGCGTGAGAAATGGTAAGTAAACGTCGTATTTACATATCTGCCACTGTGTTGGAGAATCTGTACCGGTGTTGGAGTGTTCGAACCCTAATGCGTGAGAAATGGTAAGTAAACGCCGTATTTACATATCTACCACTGTGCAGGGAGAATCCGTATCGGTGTTCGAGTGTTCGAACCCTAATGCGTGAGAAATGGTAAGTAAACGCCGTATTTACATATCTGCCACTGTGCAAGGAGAATCCGTATCGGGGTTCGAGTGTTTGAACCCTAATGCGTGAGAAATGGGTAGTAAATACCGTATTTACATATCTGCCACTGTGCAGGAGAATCTGTATCGGTGTTCGATTGTTCGAACCCTAATGCGCGAGAAATGGTAAGTAAAGGCCGTAATTACATATCTGCCCCGGTGCTGGAGTATCCATATCGGTGTTCGAGTGTTTGAACCCTAATGCGTAGGAAATGGCAAGTAAACGCCATATTTATATATCTGCCACTGTGCAGGGGAATCCGTATAGGTGTTCGAGTGTTCGAACCCTAAAGCGTGAGAAATTTGTAGCAAACGTTGTATTTATGTATCTCCCACCGTGCAGGAGAATCCGTATAGGTGTTCGAGTTTTCGAACCCTAATGCGTGAGAAATGGTAAGGAAACGTTGTATTTACATATCAGCCACTGTGCAGGAGAATCCGTATAGGTGTTCGAGTGTTCGACCGCTAATGCGTGAGAAATGGTAAGGAAACGTCGTATTTACATATCTGCCGCTGTACAGGAGAATCCAGTTCGGTGTTCGAGTGTTCGAACCCTTAATGTGTGAGAAATGGTAAGGAAATGTTGTATTTTACATATCTGCCACTGTGCAGGAGAATCCGTATAGGTGTTCGAGTGTTCGAATCCGAATGCGTGAGAAATGGTAAGTAAATGCCGTATTTACATATCTGCCACTGTGCACGAGAATCCGTATAGGTGTTCGAGTGTTCGAACCCTAATGCGTTAGAAATGGTAAGGAAACGTTGTATTTACATATATGGCACTGTGCAGGGCAATCCGTATAGGTGTTCAAGTGTTCGAACCCTAATGCGTGAGAAATGGTAAGTAAACGCCGTACTTACATATCTGCCACTGTGTAGGAGAATCCGTATAGGTGTTCTAGTGGTCGAACCCTAATGCGTGAGAAGTGGTAAGTGAATGCCGTATTTACATATCTTCCACTATGCAGGAGAATACGTATAGGTGTTCGACTATTCGAACCCTAATGCGTGAGAAATGGTGAGTAAACGCCGTATTTACATATCTGCCACTGTGCAGGAGAATCCGTAAAAGTGTTTCGAGTGTTCGGACCCTAATGCGTGAGAAATGGTAGGTAAACGCCGTATTTACATATCTACCACTGTGCAGGAGAATCCGTATTGGTGTTCGAGTGTTCGAACCCTAATGCGTGAGAAATGGTAAGTAAATGGCGTATTTACATTATCTGCTACTGTGCAGGAAAATCCGTATCGGGATTCGAGTGTTTGAGCCCTAATACGTGAGAAAATGGTAAGTAAACACCGTATTTACATATCTGCCACTGTGCAGGAGAATCTGTATCGGTGTTCGAGTGTTCGAACCCTAATGCATGAGAAATGGTAAGTAAAGGCCGTAATTACATATCAGCCACTATGCTGGAGTATCCGTATCGGTGTTCGAGTGTTTGAACCCTAATGCATGAGAAATGGTAAGTAAACGCCGTATTTACATATCTGCCACTGTGCTGGGGAATCCGTATAGGTGTTCGAGTGTTCGAACCCTAATGCGTGAAAAATTTGTAGCAAACGTTGTATTTACATATCTGCCACTGTGCAGGATAATCCTAATGAGTGAGAAATGGTAAGGAAACGTTGTATTTACATATCTGCCACTGTGCAGGAGAATCCGTATCGGTATTCGAGTGTTCGAACCCTAATGTGTGAGAAATGGAAAGGAAACGTTGTATTTACATATCTGCCACTGTGCAGGAAAATCCGTATAGTTGTCTCGAGCGTGCGAACCCGAATGCGTGAGAAATGATAAGTAAATGCCGTATTTACATATCTGCCACTGTGCAGCAGAATCCGTATAGGTGTTCGAGTGTTCGAACCCTGATGCGTGAGAAATGGTAAGGAAACATTGTATTTACATATCAGCCACTGCGAAGTAGAATCCGTATAGGTGTTCAAGTGTTCGAACCCTAATGCGTGAGAAATGGTAAGTAAACGCTGTATTTACATATCTACCACTGTGTAGGAGAATCCGTACAGGTGTTCGAGCGTTCGAACCCTAATGCGTGAGAAATGGTAAGTAAACGCCGTACTTACATATCTTCCACTGTGCAAGAGAATACGTATAGGTGCTCGACTATTCGAACCCTAATGCGTGAGAAATCGTAAGTAAACGCCGTATTTACATATCTGCCACTGTGCAGGAGAATCCGTATCGGTGTTCGAGTGTTAGAACCCTAATGCGTGAGAAATGGTAAGTAAACGCCGTATTTACATATCTGCCATTTGTGCAGGAGAATCTGTATCGTTGTTCGAGTGTTCGAACCCCAATGCGTGTGAAATGGTAAGTAAAGGCCGTAATTACATATCTGCCACTGTGCTGGAGTATCCGCATCGGTGTTCGAGTGTTTGAGCCCAAATGCGTGAGAAATGGTATGTAAACGCCGTATTTACATATCTGCCGCTGTGCAGGGGAATCCGTATAGGTGTTCGAGTGTTCGAACCCTAATGCAGAGAGAAATTTGTAGCAAACGTTGTATTTACGTATCTGCCTCTATGCAGGAGAATCCGTATAGGTGTTCGAGTTTTCGAACCCTAATGCGTGAGAAATGGTAAGGAAACGTTGTATTTAAATATCAGCCACTGTGCAGGAGAATCCGTATAGGTGTTCGAGTGTTTGAACCCTAATGCGTGGGAAATGGTAAGGAAACATTGTATTTACATATCTTCCACTGTGCAGGAGAATCCGTTTCGGTGTTCGAGTGTTCGAACCCTAATGTGTGAAAAATGGTAAGGAAACGTTGTATTTACATATCTGCCACTGTGCAGGAGAATCCGTATAGGTGTTCGAGTGTTCGAACCCGAATGCATGAGAAATGGTTTGTAAATGCCGTATTTACATATATGCCACTGTGCAGGGAGAATCCGTATAGGTGTTCGAGTGTTCGAACCCTAATGCGTGAGAACATGGTAAGTAAACGTCGTATTTACATATCTGCCACTGTGTAGGGGAATCCGTACCGGTGTTGGAGTGTTTGAACCCTAATGGCGTGAGAAATGGTAGGTAAACGCCGTATTTACATATCTACCACTGTGCAGGAGAATCCGTATTGGTGTTCGAAGTGTTCGAACCCTAATGCGTGAGAAATGGTAAGTAAATGGCGTATTTACATTATCTGCTACTGTGCAGGAGAATCCGTATCGGGATTCGAGTGTTTGAGCCCTAATACGTGAGAAATGGTAAGTAAACACCGTATTTACATATCTGCCACTATGCAGGAGAATCTGTATCGGTGTTCGAGTGTTCGAACCCTAATGCATGAGAAATGGTAAGTAAAGGCCGTAATTACATATCAGCCACTATGCTGGAGTATCCGTATCGGTGTTCGAGTGTTTGAACCCTAATGCATGAGAAATGGGTAAGTAAACGCCGTATTTACATATCTGCCACTATGCAGGGGAATCCGTATAGGTGTTCGAGTGTTCGAACCCTAACGCGTGAAAAATTTGTAGCAAACGTTGTATTTATGTATCTGCCACTGTGCAGGATAATCCTAATGAGTGAGAAATGGTAAGGAAACGTTGTATTAACATATCTGCCACTGTGCAGGAGAATCCGTATCGGTATTCGAGTGTTCGAACCTAATGTGTGAGAAATGGAAAGGAAACGTTGTATTTACATATCTGCCACTGTGCAGGAAAATCCTTATAGTTGTTTCGAGCGTGCGAACCCGAATGCGTGAGAAATGGTAAGTAAATGCCGTATTTACATATCTGCCACTGTGCAGCAGAATCCGTATAGGTGTTCGAGTGTTCGAACCCTGATGCGTGAGAAATGGTAAGGAAACATTGTATTTACATATCTGCCACTGCGAAGTAGAATCCGTATAGATGTTCAAGTGTTCGAACCCTAATGCGTGAGAAATGGTAAGTAAACGCTGTATTTACATATCTACCACTGTGTAGGAGAATCCGTACAGGTGTTCGAGCGTTCGAACCCTAATGCGTGAGAAATGGTAAGTAAACGACCGTACTTACATATCTTCCACAGTGCTGGAGAAAACGTATAGGTGTTCGACTATTCGAACCCTAATGCGTGAGAAATCGTAAGTAAACGCCGTATTTACATATCTGCCACTATGCAGGAGAATCTGTATCGGTGTTCGAGTGTTCGGACCCTAATGCGTGAGAAATGGTATGTAAACGTCTAATTTACATATCTGCCACTGTGTAGGGGAATCCGTATCGGTGTTGGAGTGTTCGAACCCTAATGCGTGAGAAATGGTAAGTAAACGCCGTATTTGCATATCTCCCACCGTGCAGGAGAATCCGTATCGGTGTTCGAGTGTTCGAACCCTAATGCGTGAGAAATGGTAAGTAAACGCCGTATTTGCATATCTCCCACCGTGCAGAGAATCCGTATCGGTGTTCGAGTGTTCGAACCCTAATGCGTGAGAAATGGTAAGTAAACGCCGTATTTACATATCTGCCATTGTGCAGGACAATCTGTATCGGTGTTCGAGTGTTCGAACGCTAAGCGTGAGAAATGGTAAGTAAATGCCGTAATTACATATCTGCCACTGCGCTGGAGTATCCGCATCGGTGTTCGAGGTGTTTGAACCCTAATGCGTGAGAAATGGTAAGTAAACGCCGTATTTACATATCTGCCGCTGTGCAGGGGAATCCGTATAGGTGTTCGAGTGTTCGAACCCTAATGCGTGAGAAATTTTGTATCAAACGTTGTATTTACGTATCTCCCACTGTGCAGGAGAATCTGTATAGGTGTTCGAGTTTTCAAACACCTAATGCGTGAGAAATGGAAAGGAAACGCTGTATTTACATATCAGCCACTGTGCAGGAGAATCCGTATAGGTGTTCGAGTGTTCGAACCCTAATGCGTGAGAAATGGTAAGGAAACATTGTATTTACATATCTGCCACTGTGCAGGAGAATCCGTTTCGGTGTTCGAGTGTTCGAACCCTAATGTGTGAGAAATGGTAAGTGAAACGTTGTATTTACATATCTGCCACTGTGCAGGAGAATCCGTATAGGTGTTCGAGTGTTCGAACCCGAATGCATGAGAAATGGTTTGTAAATGCCGTATTTACATATCTGCCTCTGTGCAGGAGAATCCGTATAGGTGTTCGAGCGTTCGAATGCATGAGAAATGGTAAGGAAACGTTGTATTTACATATCTGTCACTGTGCAGGAGAATCTGTATAGGTGTTTGAGTGTTCGAACCCTAATGCATGTGAAATGGAAAGTGAACGTCCGTATTTACATATCTGCCACCGTGCAGGAGAATCCGTATAGGCGTTCGAGTGTTTGAACCCTAATGCGTGAGAAATGGTATGTAAACGCTGTATTTACATATCTGCCACTGTGCCGAAGAATCTGTATATGTGTTCGAGTGTTCGAACCCTAATGCGTGAGAAATGGTAAGTAAACCCCGTATTTACATATCTGCCACTGTGCAGGAGAATCTGTATAGGTGTTCGAGTGATTCGAACCCTAATGCGTGAGAAATGGTAAGTAAACACCGTATTTACATATCTGCCACTATGCAGGAGAATTCGTATAGGTGTTCGAGTGTTCGAACCCTAATGTGTGGGAAATGATAAGTAAACGCCGTATTAACATATCTGCCACAGTGCAGGAGAATCCGGATAGGTGTTCGAGTGTTCCAACCCGAATGCGTGAGAAATGGCAAGTAAACGTCGTATTTACATATCTTCCACTGTGCAAGAGAATCCGTTTAGGTGTTCGAGTGTTCGAACCCTAATGCGTGGGAAATGGTAAGTAAACGCCGTATTTAGATATCTGCCAACTGTGCAGGAGAATTTGTATAGGTGTTCGAGTGTTCGAACCCTAATGCGTGAGAAATGGTAAGTAAACGCCGTATTTACATATCTGCCACTCTGCAGGAGAATCCGTACAGGTGTTCGAGTGTTCGAACCCTAATGCGTGAGAAATGGTAAGGAAACGTTGTATTTACATATCTGCCACTGCGAAGGAGATTCCGTATAGGTGTTCAAGTGTTCGAACCATAATGCGTGAGAAATGGTAAGTAAACGCTGTATTTACATATCTGCCACTGTGTAGGAGAATCCGTACAGGTGTTCGAGCGTTCGAACCCTAATGTGTGAGAAATGGTAAGTAAACGCCGTACTTACATATCTTCCACAGTGCAGGAGAATACGTATAGGTGTTCGACTATTCCAACGCTAATGCGTGAGAAATCGTAAGTAAACGCCGTATTTACATATCTGCCACTGTGCAGGAGAATCCGTATCGGTGTTCGAGGGTTCGGACCCTAATGCGTGAGAAATGGTAAGTAAACGTCGTATTTACATATCTGCCGCTGTGTAGGGGAATCCGTATAGGTGTTCGAATGTTCGAACCCTAATGCGTGAGGAATTTGTAGCAAACGTTGTATTTACGTATCTCCCACTGTGTAGGAGAATCCGTATAGGTGTTCGAGTGTTCGAACCCTAATGTATGAGAAATGGTAAGGAAACGTTGTATTTACATATCTGCCACTGTGCTGGAGAATCCGTATCGGTGTTCGAGTGTTCGAACCCTGATGTGTGAGAAATGGTAAGGAAACGTTATATTCACATATCTGCCACTGTGTAGGAAAATCCGTATAGGTGTTCGAGCGTTCGAACCCGAATGCGTGAGAAATGGTAAGTAAATGCCGTATTTACATATCTGCCACTGTGCTGGAGAATCCGTATAGGTGTTCGAGTGTTCGAACCCTAATGCGTGAGAAATGGTAAGGAAACGTTGTACTTACATATCTGCCACTGTGAAGGAGAATCCGTATAGGTGTTCCAGTGTTCGAACCCTAATGCGTGAGAAATGGTAAGTAAACGCCGTACTTACATATCTGCCACTGTGTAGGAGAATCCGTATAGGTGTTCTAGTGGTCGAACCCTAATGCGTGAGAAATGGTAAGTGAATGCCGTATTTACATATCTTCCACTATGCAGGAGAATACGTATAGGTGTTCGACTATTCGAACCCTAATGCGTGAGAAATGGTGAGTAAACGCCGTATTTACATATCTGCCACTGTGCAGGAGAATCCGTAAAAGTGTTCGAGTGTTCGGACCCTAATGCGTGAGAAATGGTAGGTAAACGCCGTATTTACATATCTACCACTGTGCAGGAGAATCCGTATTGGTGTTCGAGTGTTCGAACCCTAATGCGTGAGAAATGGTAAGTAAATGGCGTATTTACATTATCTGCTACTGTGCAGGAGAATCCGTATCGGGATTCGAGTGTTTGAGCCCTAATACGTGAGAAATGGTAAGTAAACACCGTATTTACATATCTGCCACTGTGCAGGAGAATCTGTATCGGTGTTCGAGTGTTCGAACCCTAATGCATGAGAAATGGTAAGTAAAGGCCGTAATTACATATCAGCCACTATGCTGGAGTATCCGTATCGGTGTTCGAGTGTTTGAACCCTAATGCATGAGAAATGGTAAGTAAACGCCGTATTTACATATCTGCCACTGTGCTGGGGAATCCGTATAGGTGTTCGAGTGTTCGAACCCTAATGCGTGAAAAATTTGTAGCAAACGTTGTATTTACATATCTGCCACTGTGCAGGATAATCCTAATGAGTGAGAAATGGTAAGGAAACGTTGTATTTACATATCTGCCACTGTGCAGGAGAATCCGTATCGGTATTCGAGTGTTCGAACCCTAATGTGTGAGAAATGGAAAGGAAACATTGTATTTACATATCTGCCACTGTGCAGGAAAATCCGTATAGTTGTTCGAGCGTGCGAACCCGAATGCGTGAGAAATGGTAAGTAAATGCCGTATTTACATATCTGCCACTGTGCAGCAGAATCCGTATAGGTGTTCGAGTGTTCGAACCCTGATGCGTGAGAAATGGTAAGGAAACATTGTATTTACATATCTGCCACTGCGAAGTAGAATCCGTATAGATGTTCAAGTGTTCGAACCCTAATGCGTGAGAAATGGTAAGTAAACGCTGTATTTACATATCTACCACTGTGTAGGAGAATCCGTACAGGTGTTCGAGCGTTCGAACCCTAATGCGTGAGAAATGGTAAGTAAACGCCGTACTTACATATCTTCCACAGTGCTGGAGAAAACGTATAGGTGTTCGACTATTCGAACCCTAATGCGTGAGAAATCGTAAGTAAACGCCGTATTTACATATCTGCCACTATGCAGGAGAATCTGTATCGGTGTTCGAGTGTTCGGACCCTAATGCGTGAGAAATGGTATGTAAACGTCTAATTTACATATCTGCCACTGTGTAGGGGAATCCGTATCGGTGTTGGAGTGTTCGAACCCTAATGCGTGAGAAATGGTAAGTAAACGCCGTATTTGCATATCTCCCACCGTGCAGGAGAATCCGTATCGGTGTTCGAGTGTTCGAACCCTAATGCGTGAGAAATGGTAAGTAAACGCCGTATTTGCATATCTCCCACCGTACAGGAGAATCCGTATCGGTGTTCGAGTGTTCGAACCCTAATGCGTGAGAAATGGTAAGTAAACGCCGTATTTACATATCTGCCATTGTGCAGGACAATCTGTATCGGTGTTCGAGTGGTCGAACGCTAAGCGTGAGAAATGGTAAGTAAATGCCGTAATTACATATCTGCCACTGCGCTGGAGTATCCGCATCGGTGTTCGAGTGTTTGAACCCTAATGCGTGAGAAATGGTAAGTAAACGCCGTATTTACATATCTGCCGCTGTGCAGGGGAATCCGTATAGGTGTTCGAGTGTTCGAACCCTAATGCGTGAGAAATTTGTATCAAACGTTGTATTTACGTATCTCCCACTGTGCAGGAGAATCTGTATAGGTGTTCGAGTTTTCAAACCCTAATGCGTGAGAAATGGAAAGGAAACGCTGTATTTACATATCAGCCACTGTGCAGGAGAATCCGTATAGGTGTTCGAGTGTTCGAACCCTAATGCGTGAGAAATGGTAAGGAAACATTGTATTTACATATCTGCCACTGTGCAGGAGAATCCGTTTCGGTGTTCGAGTGTTCGAACCCTAATGTGTGAGAAATGGTAAGGAAACGTTGTATTTACATATCTGCCACTGTGCAGGAGAATCCGTATAGGTGTTCGAGTGTTCGAACCCGAATGCATGAGAAATGGTTTGTAAATGCCATATTTACATATCTGCCTCTGTGCAGGAGAATCCGTATAGGTGTTCGAGCGTTCGAATGCATGAGAAATGGTAAGGAAACGTTGTATTTACATATCTGTCACTGTGCAGGAGAATCTGTATAGGTGTTTGAGTGTTCGAACCCTAATGCATGTGAAATGGAAAGTGAACGTCGTATTTACATATCTGCCACCGTGCAGGAGAATCCGTATAGGCGTTCGAGTGTTTGAACCCTAATGCGTGAGAAATGGTATGTAAACGCTGTATTTACATATCTGCCACTGTGCCGAAGAATCTGTATATGTGTTCGAGTGTTCGAACCCTAATGCGTGAGAAATGGTAAGTAAACCCCGTATTTACATATCTGCCACTATGCAGGAGAATCTGTATAGGTGTTCGAGTGTTCGAACCCTAATGCGTGAGAAATGGTAAGTAAACACCGTATTTACATATCTGCCACTATGCAGGAGAATTCGTATAGGTGTTCGAGTGTTCGAACCCTAATGTGTGGGAAATGATAAGTAAACGCCGTATTAACATATCTGCCACAGTGCAGGAGAATCCGGATAGGTGTTCGAGTGTTCCAACCCGAATGCGTGAGAAATGGCAAGTAAACGTCGTATTTACATATCTTCCACTGTGCAAGAGAATCCGTTTAGGTGTTCGAGTGTTCGAACCCTAATGCGTGGGAAATGGTAAGTAAACGCCGTATTTAGATATCTGCCACTGTGCAGGAGAATTTGTATAGGTGTTCGAGTGTTCGAACCCTAATGCGTGAGAAATGGTAAGTAAACGCCGTATTTACATATCTGCCACTCTGCAGGAGAATCCGTACAGGTGTTCGAGTGTTCGAACCCTAATGCGTGAGAAATGGTAAGGAAACGTTGTATTTACATATCTGCCACTGCGAAGGAGATTCCGTATAGGTGTTCAAGTGTTCGAACCATAATGCGTGAGAAATGGTAAGTAAACGCTGTATTTACATATCTGCCACTGTGTAGGAGAATCCGTACAGGTGTTCGAGCGTTCGAACCCTAATGTGTGAGAAATGGTAAGTAAACGCCGTACTTACATATCTTCCACAGTGCAGGAGAATACGTATAGGTGTTCGACTATTCCAACGCTAATGCGTGAGAAATCGTAAGTAAACGCCGTATTTACATATCTGCCACTGTGCAGGAGAATCCGTATCGGTGTTCGAGGGTTCGGACCCTAATGCGTGAGAAATGGTAAGTAAACGTCGTATTTACATATCTGCCGCTGTGTAGGGGAATCCGTATAGGTGTTCGAGTGTTCGAACCCTAATGCGTGAGGAATTTGTAGCAAACGTTGTATTTACGTATCTGCCACTGTGTAGGAGAATCCGTATAGGTGTTCGAGTTTTCGAACCCTAATGCGTGAGAAATGGTAAGGAAACGCTGTATTTACATATCAGCCACTGTGCAGGAGAATCCGTATAGGTGTTCGATTGTTCGAACCCTAATGCGTGAGAAATGGTAAGGAAACATTATATTTACATATCTGCCACTGTGCAGGAGAATCCGTTTCGGTGTTCGAGTGTTCGAACCTTAATGTGTGAGAAATGGCAAGGAAACATTGTATTTACATATCTGCCACTGTGCAGGAGAATCCGTATCGGTGTTCGAGGGTTCGGACCCTAATGCGTGAGAAATGGTAAGTAAATGTCGTATTTACATATCTGCCGCTGTGTAGGGGAATCCGTATAGGTGTTCGCGTTTTCGAACCCAAATGCGTGAGAAATGGTGAGGAAACGCTGTATTTACATATCAGCCACTGTGCAGGAGAATCCGTATAGGTGTTCGAGTGTTCGAACCCTAATGCGTGAGAAATGGTAAGGAAACATTGTATTTACATATATGCCACTGTGCAGGAGAATCTGTTTCGGTGTTCGAGTGTTCGAACCCTAATGTGTGAGAAATGGAAAGGAAACATTGTATTTACATATCTGCCACTGTGCAGGAGAATCCGTATAGGTGTTCGAGTGTTCGAACCCGAATGCATGAGAAATGGTTTGTAAATGCCGTATTTACATATCTGCCACGGTGCAGGAGAATCCGTATAGGTGTTCGAGTGTTTGAAATGGAAGTGAAATGGAAAGTGAACGTCGTATTTACATATCTGCCACCATGCAGGAGAATCCGTATAGGCGTTCAAGTGTTTGAACCCTAATGCGTGAGAAATGGTATGTAAACGCTGTATTTACATATCTGCCACTGTGCAGGAGAATCTGTATAGGTGTTCGAGTGTTCGAGCCCTAATGCGTGAGAAATGGTAAGTAAACGCCGTATTTACATATCTGCCACTGTGCAGGAGAATCCGTATAGGTGTTCGAGTATTCGATCCCTAATGCGTGAGAAATGGTAAGTAAACACCGTATTTACATAGCTGCCACTGTGCAGGAGAATCCGTATAGGTGTTCGAGTGTTCGAACCCTAATGTGTGAGAAATGATAAGTAAACGCCGTATTAACATATCTGCCACAGTGCAGGAGAATCCGTATAGGTGTTCAAGTGTTCGAACCCGAATGTGTGAGAAATGGTAAGTAAACGTCGTATTTACATATCTGCCACTGTGCAAGAGAATCCGTACAGGTGTTCGAGTGTTCGAACCCTAATGCGTGGGAAATGGTAAGTAAACGCCGTATTTACAAATCCGCCACTGTGCAGGAGAATTTGTATAGGTGTTCGTGTGTTCGAACCCTAATGCGTGAGAAATGGTAAGTAAACGCCGTATTTACATATCTGCCACTCTGCAGGAGAATCCGTATAGGTGTTCGAGTGTTCGAACCTTAATGCGTGAGAAATGGTAAGGAAACGTTGTATTTACATATCTGCCACTGCGAAGGAGAATCCGTATAGGTGTTCAAGTGTTCGAACCATAATGCGTGAGAAATGGTAAGTAAACGCTGTATTTACATATCTGCCACTGTGTAGGAGAATCCGTACAGGTGTTCGAGCGTTCGAACCCTAATGCGTGAGAAATGGTAACTAAACACCGTACTTACATATCTTCCACAGTGCAGGAGAATACGTATAGGTGTTCGACTATTCGAACGCTAATGCGTGAGAAATCGTAAGTAAACACCGTATTTACATATCTGCCACCGTGCAGGAGAATCCGTATCGGTGTTCGAGTGTTCGGACCCTAATGCGTAAGAAATGGTAAGTAAACGTCGAATTTACATATCTGCCACTGTGTAGGGGAATCCGTATCGGTGTTGGAGTGTTCGAACCCTAATGCGTGAGAAATGGTAAGTAAACGCCGTATTTACATATCTACCACCGTACAGGAGAATCCGTATCGGTGTTCGAGTGTTCGAACCCTAATGCGTGAGAAATGGTAAGTAAACGCCGTATTTACATATCCGCCACTGTGCAGGAGAATCCGCATCGGGGTTCGAGTGTTTGAACCCTAATGCGTGAGAAATGGTAAGTAAACGCCGTATTTACATATCTGCCATTGTGCAGGAGAATCTGTATCGGTGTTCGAGTGTTCGTACCCTAATGCGTGAGAAATGGTAAGTAAAGGCCGTAATTACATATCTGCCACTGTGCTGGAGTATCTGCATCGGTATTCGAGTGTTTGAACCCTAATGCGTGAGAAATGGTAAGTAAACGCCGTATTTCCATATCTGCCGCTGTGCAGGGGAATCCGTATAGGTGTTCGAGTGTTCAAACCCTAATGCGTGAGAAATTTGTAGCAAACGTTGTATTTATGTATCTGCCACTGTGCAGGAGAATCCGTATAGGTGTTCGAGTGTTCGAACCCTAATGCGTGAGAAATGGTAAGGAAACATTGTATTTACATATCTGCCACTGTGCAGGAGAATCCGTTTCGGTGTTCGAGTGTTCGAACCCTAATGTGTGAGAAATGGTAAGGAAACATTGTATTTACATATCTGCCACCGTGCAGGAGAATCCGTATAGGTGTTCGAGTGTTCGAACCCGAATGCATGAGAAATGGTTTGTAAATGCCGTATTTACATATCTGCCACTGTGCAGGAGAATCCGTATAGGTGTTCGAGTGTTCGAATGCATGAGAAACGGTAAGGAAACGTTGTATTTACATATCTGTCACTGTGCAGGAGAATCCGTATAGGTGTTTGAGTGTTCGAACCCTAATGCATGTGAAATGGAAAGTGAACGTCGTATTTACATATCTGCCACCGTGCAGGAGAATCCGTATAGGCGTTCGAGTGTTTGAACCCTAATGCGTGAGAAATGGTATGTAAATGCTGTATTTACATATCTGCCACCGTGCAGGAGAATCTGTATAGGTGTTCGAGTGTTCGAACCCCAATGCGTGAGAAATGGTAAGTAAACGTCGTATTTACATATCTGCCACTGTGCAGGAGAATCCGTATAGGTGTTCGAGTGTTCGAACCCTAATGCGTGAGAAATGGTTAGTAAACACCGTATTTACGTATCTGCCACTGTGCAAGAGAATCTGTATAGGTGTTCGAGTGTTCGAACCCTAATGCGTGGGAAATGGTAAGTAAATGCCCTATTTAAATATCTGCCACTGTGCAGGAGAATTTGTATAGGTGTTCGAGTGTTCGAACCCTAATGCGTGAGAAATGGTACGTAAACGCCGTATTTACATATCTGCCACTATGCAGGAGAATCTGTATAGGTGTTCGAGTGTTCTCACAGTGGCAGATATGTAAATACATCGTTTCCTTACCATTTCTCACGCATTAGGGTTCGAATACTCGAGCACCAATACGGATTCTCCTGCACAGTGGCAGATATGTAAATACGGCGTTTGCTTACCATTTCTCACGCATTAGGGTTCGAACACTCGAACACCTATACGGATTCTCCTGCACAGTGGAAGATATGTAAATACGGCGTTTACTTGCCATTTCTCACGCATTAGGGATCAAACACTTGAACGCCTTTACGGATTCTCCTGCACAGTGGCAGAATAGTAAATACGGTGGTTCGAACACTCGAACGCCTAGACGGATTCTCCTCCACAGTGGCAGATATGTAAATACGGCGTTTACTCACCATTTCTCACGCATTAGGGTTCGAACACTCGAACCCTATACGGATTCTCCTGCACAGTGGCAGATATGTAAATACGACGTTTACTTACCATTTCTAACGCATTAGGGTTCGAACACTAGAACACCTGTACGGATTCTCCTGCACAGTGGAAGATATGTAACTACGTTGTTTACTTACCATTTCTCACGCATTAGGGTTCGAACACTCGAACACCTATACGGATTCTCCTTCACAGTGGCAGATAAGTAAATACGACGTTTACTTAACATTTCTCGCGCATTAGGGTTCGAACACTCGTACACCTATACGGATTCTCCTGCACAGTGGAAGATATGTAAATACAACGTTTCGTTACCATTTCTCACGCATTACGATTCGAACACTCGAACACCTATACAGATTCTCCTGCACAGTGGAAGATATGTAAATATGGCGTTTGCTTACCATTTCTCACGCATTAGGGTTCGAACACTCGAACACCTATACGGATTCTCCTTCACAGTGGCAGATATGTAAATACGACATTTACTTACCATTTCTCACGCATTAGGGATCGAACACTCGAACGCCTTTACGGATTCTCCTGCACAGTGGCAGAATAGTAAATACGGCGTTTACTTACCATTTCTCACGCATTAGGGTTCGAACACTCGAACCTCTAGACAGATTCTCCTGCACGGTGGCTGATATGTAAATACGGCGTTTAGTTACCATTTCTCACGCATTAGGGTTCGAGCACTCGAACACCTATACGGATTCTCCTGCACAGTGGCAGATATGTAAATACGGCGTTTACTTACCATTTCTCACGCATTAGGGATCGAACACTCGAACCCGTATATGGATTCTCCTGCACAGTGGAAGATATGTAAATACAACGTTTCCTTACCATTTCTCACGCATTAGGGTTCGAACACTCGAACCCCTATACGGATTCTCGTGCACAGTGGCAGATATGTAAATACGGCTTTTACTTACCATTTCTCACGCATTATGGTTCAAACACTCGAACACCTGTACGGATTCTCCTGCACAGTGGAAGATATGTAAATACGACGTTTAATTACCATTTCTCACGCATTAGGGTTCGAACACTCAAACACCTATACGGATTCTCCTGCATAGTGGCAGATATGTAAATACGGCGTTTACTTCACATTTCTCACGCATTAGGGTTCGAACACTCGTACACCTATACGGATTCTCCTACACAGTGGCAGATATGTAAATACGGCGTTTACTTACCATTTCTCACGCATTAGGGTTCGAACACTCGAACCCCTATATGGATTCTGCTGCACAGTGGCAGATATGTAAATACGACGTTTACTTACCATTTCTCACGCATTAGGGTTCGAACAATCGAACACCTATACGGATTCTCCTACACAGTGGCAGATATGTAAATACGGCGTTTACTTACCATTTCCCACGCATTAGGGTTCGAACACTCGAACACCTGTACGGATTCTCCTGCACAGTGGCAGATATGTAAATACGGCGTTTACTTACCATTTCTCACGCATTAGGGATCGAACACTCGAACCCCTACACGGATTGTCCCGCACAGTGGCAGATATGTAAATACAAAGTTTCCTTACCATTTTTCACGCATTAGGGTTCGAACACTCGAACCCCTATACCGATTCTCGTGCACAGTGGCAGATATATAAATACGGCTTTTACGTAACATTTCTCACGCATTATGGTTAGAACACTCGAACACCTATACGGATTCTCCTGCACAGTGGAAGATATGTAAATACGACGTTTACTTACCATTTCTCACGCATTAGGGTTCGAACACTCGAACCCCTAGACGGATTCTCCTGCACAGTGGCTGATATGTAGATACGGCGTTTAGTTACCATTTCTCACGCATCAGGGTTCGAACACTCGAACACCTATACGGATTCTCCTGCACTGTGGCAGATATGTAAATACGGCGTTTACTTACCATTTCTCACGCATTAGGGATCGAACACTCGAACCCGTATATGGATTCTCCTGCACAGTGGCAGATATGTAAATACAACGTTTCCTGACCATTTCTCACGCATTAGGGTTCAAACACTTGAACCCCTATACGGATTCTCGTGTACAGTGGCAGATATGTAAATACGGCTTTTACTTACCATTTCTCACGCATTATGGTTCGAACACTTGAACACCTATACGGATTCTCCTGCACAGTGGAAGATATGTAAATACGACGTTTAATTACCATTTCTCACGCATTAGGGTTCGGACACTCAAACACCTATACGGATTCTCCTGCATTGTGGCAGATATGTAAATACGGCGTTTACTTCACATTTCTCACGCATTAGGGTTCGAACACTCGTACACCTATACGGATTCTCCTACGCAGTGGCAGATATGTAAATACGGCGTTTACTTACCATTTCTCACGCATTAGGGTTCGAACAATCGAACCCCTATACGGATTCTCCTGCACAGTGGCAGATATGTAAATACGACGTTTACTTACCATTTCTCACGCATTAGGGTTCGAACAATCGAACACCTATACGGATTCTCCTGCACAGTGGCAGATATGTAAATACGGCGTTTACTTACCATTTCCCACGCATTAGGGTTCGAACACTCGAACACCTGTACGGATTCTCCTGCACAGTGGCAGATATGTAAATACGGCGTTTACTTACCATTTCTCACGCATTAGGGATCGAACACTCGAACCCCTACACGGATTGTCCCGCACAGTGGCAGATATGTAAATACAAAGTTTCCTTACCATTTTTCACGCATTAGGGTTCGAACACTCGAACCCCTATACCGATTCTCGTGCACAGTGGCAGATATATAAATACGGCTTTTACTTACCATTTCTCACGCATTATGGTTCGAACACTCGAACACCTATACGGATTCTCCTGCACAGTGGAAGATATGTAAATACGACGTTTACTTACCATTTCTCACGCATTAGGGTTCGAACACTCAAACACCTATACGGATTCTCCTGCATAATGGCAGATATGTAAATACGGCGTTTACTTAACATTTCTGACGCAATAGGGTTCGAACACTCGAACACCTATACGGATTCTCCTTCACAGTGGCAGATATGTAAATACGGCTTTTACTTACCATTTCTAACGCATTATGGTTCGAACACTCGAACACCTATACGGATTGTCCTGCACAGTGGAAGATATGTAAATACGGCATTTACTTACCATTTCTCACGCATTAGGGTTCGAACACTCAAACACCTATACGGATTCTCCTGCACAGAGGCAAATATGTAAATACGGCGTTTACTTAAAATTTCTCACGCATTAGGGTTCGAATTCTCGAACACCTATATGGATCCTCCTGCACAGTGGCAGATATGTAAATACGGTGTTTACTTACCATTTCTCACGCATTAGGGTTCGAACACTCGAACCCCTATACGGATTCTCCTGCACAGTGATAGATATGTAAATACAACGTTTCCTTTCCATTTCTCACGCATTAAGGTTCGAACACTCAAACACTTATACGAATTCTCCTGCACAGCGGCAGATATGTAAATACAGCTTTTACTTACCATTTCTCACGCATTACGGTTCGAACACTCGAACCCTATACGGATTCTCCTGCACAGTGGCAGATATATAAATACAATATTTCCTTACCATTTCTAATGCGTTAGGGTTCGAACACTCGAACACCTATACGGATTCTCCTGCACAGTGGCAGATATGTAAATACAACGTTTCCTTACCATTTCTCACGCATTAGGGTTCGAACACTCGAACACCTATACGGATTCTCCTGCACTGTGGCAGATATGTAAATACGGCGTTTACTTACCATTTCTCACGCATTAGGGATCGAACACTCGAACCCGTATATGGATTCTCCTGCACAGTGGCAGATATGTAAATACAACATTTCCTGACCATTTCTCACGCATTAGGGTTCGAACACTTGAACCCCTATACGGATTCTCGTGCACAGTGGCAGATATGTAAATACGGCTTTTACTTACCATTTCTCACGCATTATGGTTCGAACACTTGAACACCTATACGGATTCTCCTGCACAGTAGAAGATATGTAAATACGACGTTTAATTACCATTTCTCACGCATTAGGGTTCGAACACTCAAACACCTATACGGATTCTCCTGCATAGTGGCAGATATGTAAATACGGCGTTTACTTCACATTTCTCACGCATTAGGGTTCGAACACTCGTACACCTATACGCATTCTCCTACAGAGTGGCAGATATGTAAATACGGCGTTTACTTACCATTTCTCACGCATTACGGTTCGAACACTCGAACCCCTATACGGATTCTCCTGCACAGTGGAAGATATGTAAATACGACGTTTACTTACCATTTCTCACGCATTAGGGTTCGAACAATCGAACACCTATACGGATTCTCCTGCACAGTGGCAGATATGTAAATACGGCGTTTACTTACCATTTCCCACGCATTAGGGTTCGAACACTCCTACACCTGTACGGATTCTCCTGCACAGTGGCAGATATGTAAATACGGCGTTTACTTACCATTTCTCACGCATTAGGGATCGAACACTCGAACCCCTACACGGATTGTCCCGCACAGTGGCAGATATGTAAATACAAAGTTTCCTTACCATTTTTCACGCATTAGGGTTCGAACACTCGAACCCCTATACCGATTCTCGTGCACAGTGGCAGATATATAAATACGGCTTTTACTTACCATTTCTCACGCATTATGGTTCGAACACTCGAACACCTATACGGATTCTCCTGCACAGTGGAAGATATGTAAATACGACGTTTACTTACCATTTCTCACGCATTAGGGTTCGAACACTCAAACACCTATACGGATTCTCCTGCATAATGGCAGATATGTAAATACGGCGTTTACTTAACATTTCTGACGCAATAGGGTTCGAACACTCGAACACCTATACGGATTCTCCTTCACAGTGGCAGATATGTAAATACGGCTTTTACTTACCATTTCTAACGCATTATGGTTCGAACACTCGAACACCTATACGGATTGTCCTGCACAGTGGAAGATATGTAAATACGGCATTTACTTACCATTTCTCACGCATTAGGGTTCGAACACTCAAACACCTATACGGATTCTCCTGCACAGAGGCAAATATGTAAATACGGCGTTTACTTAAAATTTCTCACGCATTAGGGTTCGAATTCTCGAACACCTATATGGATCCTCCTGCACAGTGGCAGATATGTAAATACGGGGTTTACTTACCATTTCTCACGCATTAGGGTTCGAACACTCGAACCCCTATACGGATTCTCCTGCACAGTGGTAGATATGTAAATACAACGTTTCCTTTCCATTTCTCACGCATTAAGGTTCGAACACTCAAACACTTATACGAATTCTCCTGCACAGCGGCAGATATGTAAATACAGCTTTTACTTACCATTTCTCACGCATTACGGTTCGAACACTCGAACCCTATACGGATTCTCCTGCACAGTGGCAGATATGTAAATACAATATTTCCTTACCATTTCTAATGCGTTAGGGTTCGAACACTCGAACACCTATACGGATTCTCCTGCACAGTGGCAGATATGTAAATACAACGTTTCCTTACCATTTCTCACGCATTAGGGTTCGAACACTCGAACACCTATACGGATTCTCCTGCACTGTGGCAGATATGTAAATACGGCGTTTACTTACCATTTCTCACGCATTAGGGATCGAACACTCGAACCCGTATATGGATTCTCCTGCACAGTGGCAGATATGTAAATACAACATTTCCTGACCATTTCTCACGCATTAGGGTTCGAACACTTGAACCCCTATACGGATTCTCGTGCACAGTGGCAGATATGTAAATACGGCTTTTACTTACCATTTCTCACGCATTATGGTTCGAACACTTGAACACCTATACGGATTCTCCTGCACAGTAGAAGATATGTAAATACGACGTTTAATTACCATTTCTCACGCATTAGGGTTCGAACACTCAAACACCTATACGGATTCTCCTGCATAGTG
Organism: Camellia granthamiana; assembly: GCA_036172215.1. Taxonomy (NCBI): domain Eukaryota; kingdom Viridiplantae; phylum Streptophyta; class Magnoliopsida; order Ericales; family Theaceae; genus Camellia; species Camellia granthamiana. The sequence continues at coordinate 22,025 of JAXFYN010000735.1, forward strand.
GCAGATATGTAAATACGGCGTTTACTTCACATTTCTCACGCATTAGGGTTCGAACACTCGTACACCTATACGCATTCTCCTACACAGTGGCAGATATGTAAATACGGCGTTTACTTACCATTTCTCACGCATTAGGGTTCGAACAATCGAACACCTATACGGATTCTCCTGCACAGTGGCAGATATGTAAATACGGCGTTTACTTACCATTTCCCACGCATTAGGGTTCGAACACTCCTACACCTGTACGGATTCTCCTGCACAGTGGCAGATATGTAAATACGGCGTTTACTTACCATTTCTCACGCATTAGGGATCGAACACTCGAACCCCTACACGGATTGTCCCGCACAGTGGCAGATATGTAAATACAAAGTTTCCTTACCATTTTTCACGCATTAGGGTTCGAACACTCGAACCCCTATACCGATTCTCGTGCACAGTGGCAGATATATAAATACGGCTTTTACTTACCATTTCTCACGCATTATGGTTCGAACACTCGAACACCTATACGGATTCTCCTGCACAGTGGAAGATATGTAAATACGACGTTTACTTACCATTTCTCACGCATTAGGGTTCGAACACTCGAACCCCTAGACGGATTCTCCTGCACAGTGGCTGATATGTAAATACGGCGTTTAGTTACCATTTCTCACGCATTAGGGTTCGAACACTCGAACACCTATACGGATTCTCCTGCACTGTGGCAGATATGTAAATACGGCGTTTACTTACCATTTCTCACGCATTAGGGATCGAACACTCGAACCCGTATATGGATTCTCCTGCACAGTGGCAGATATGTAAATACAACGTTTCCTGACCATTTCTCATGCATTAGGGTTCGAACACTTGAACCCCTATACGGATTCTCGTGCACAGTGGCAGATATGTAAATACGGCTTTTACTTACCATTTCTCACGCATTATGGTTCGAACACTCGAACACCTATACGGATTCTCCTGCACAGTGGAAGATATGTAAATACGACGTTTAATTACCATTTCTCACGCATTAGGGTTCGAACACTCAAACACCTATACGGATTCTCCTGCACAGTGGCAGATTTGAAAATACGACGTTTACTTACCATTTCTCACGCATTAGGGTTCGAACACTCGAACACCTATACGGATTCTCCTGCACAGTGGCAGATATGTAAATACGGTGTTTACTCACCATTTCCCACGCATTAGGGTTCGAACACTCGAACACCTGTACGGATTCTCCTGCACAGTGGCAGATATGTAAATACAGCGCTTACTTACCATTTCTCACGCATTAGGGATCGAACACTCGAACCCCTTCACGGATTGTCCCGCACAGTGGCAGATATGTAAATACAAAGTTTCCTTACCATTTTTCACGCATTAGGGTTCGAACACTCGAACCCCTATACCGATTCTCGTGCACAGTGGCAGATATATAAATACGGCTTTTACTTACCATTTCTCACGCATTATGGTTCGAACACTCGAACACCTATACGGATTCTCCTGCACAGTGGAAGATATGTAAATACGACGTTTACTTACCATTTCTCACGCATTAGGGTTCGAACACTCAAACACCTATACGGATTCTCCTGCATAATGGCAGATATGTAAATACGGCGTTTACTTAACATTTCTGACGCAATAGGGTTCGAACACTCGAACACCTATACGGATTCTCCTTCACAGTGGCAGATATGTAAATACGGCTTTTACTTACCATTTCTAACGCATTATGGTTCGAACACTCGAACACCTATACGGATTGTCCTGCACAGTGGAAGATATGTAAATACGGCATTTACTTACCATTTCTCACGCATTAGGGTTCGAACACTCAAACACCTATACGGATTCTCCTGCACAGAGGCAAATATGTAAATACGGCGTTTACTTAAAATTTCTCACGCATTAGGGTTCGAATTCTCGAACACCTATACGGATCCTCCTGCACATTGGCAGATATGTAAATACGGGGTTTACTTACCATTTCTCACGCATTAGGGTTCGAACACTCGAACCCCTATACGGATTCTCCTGCACAGTGGTAGATATGTAAATACAACGTTTCCTTTCCATTTCTCACGCATTAAGGTTCGAACACTCAAACACTTATACGAATTCTCCTGCACAGGGGCAGATATGTAAATACAGCTTTTACTTACCATTTCTCACGCATTACGGTTCGAACACTCGAACCCTATACGGATTCTCCTGCACAGTGGCAGATATGTAAATACAATATTTCCTTACCATTTCTAATGCGTTAGGGTTCGAACACTCGAACACCTATACGGATTCTCCTGCACAGTGGCAGATATGTAAATACAACGTTTCCTTACCATTTCTCACGCATTAGGTTTCGAACACTCGAGCACCTATACGGATTCTCCTGCACAGTGGCAGATATGTAAATACGGCGTTTGCTTACCATTTCTCACGCATTAGGGTTCGAACACTCGAACACCTATACGGATTCTCCTGCACAGTGGAAGATATGTAAATACGGCGTTTACTTACCATTTCTCACGCATTAGGGATCGAACACTCGAATGCCTTTACGGATTCTCCTGCACAGTGGAAGAATAGTAAATACGGCGTTTACTTACCATTTCTCATGCATTAGGGTTCGAACACTCGAACGCCTATACGGATTCTCCTGCACAGTGGCAGATATGTAAATACGGCGTTTACTTGCCATTTGTCACGCATTAGGGTTCAAACACTCAAACCCCTATACGAATTCTCCTGCACAGTGGCAGATATGTGAATACGACGTTTACTTACCATATCTCACGCATTAGGGTTCGAACACTAGAACACCTATACGGATTCTCCTGCACCGTGGAAGATATGTAAATACGGCGTTCACTTACCATTTCTCACGCATTAGCGTTCGAACATTCGAACACCTATACGGATTCTCTTGCACAGTGGCAGATATATAAATACAACGTTTCCTTACCATTTCCCACGCATTAGCGTTCGAACACCCGAACCCCTATATGGATTCTCCTGCAAAGTGGCAGATATGTAAATACAACGTTTCGTTTCCATTTCCCACGCATTACGATTCGAACACTCGAACACCTATACGGATTCTCCTGCACAGTGGAAGATATGTAAATACGGCGTTTACTAAACATTTCTCACGCATTAGGGTTCGAACACTCGAACACCTATACAGATTCTCCTTCACAGTGGCAGATATGCAAATACGACGTTTACTTACCATTTCTCACGCATTAGGGATCGAACACTCGAACGCCTTTACGGATTCTCCTGCACAGTGGCAGAATAGTAAATATGGGATATACTTACCATTTCTCACGCATTAGGGTTCGAACACTCGAACCCCTATACGGATTCTCCTGCACAGTGGCAGATATGTAAATACGACGTTTACTTACCATTTCTGACGCATTAGGGTTCGAACACTCGAACACCTATACGGATTCTCCTGCACTGTGGCAGATATGTAAATACGGCGTTTAGTTACCATTTCTCATGCATTAGGGTTCAAACACTCGAAGACCTATACGGATTCTCCTGCACAGTGGCAAATATGTAAATACGGCGTTTACTTACCATTTCTCGCGCATTAGGGATCGAACACTCGAACCCCTATACGGATTCTCCTGCACAGTGGCAGATATGTAAATACAAGGTTTCCTTACCATTTCTCACGCATTGGGGTTCGAACACTCGAACCCCTATACGGATTCTCGTGCACAGTAGCAGATATGTAAATACGGCTTTTACTTACCATTTCTCACGCATTATGGTTCGAACACTCGAACACCTATACGGATTCTCCTGCACAGTGGAAGATATCTAAATACGACGTTTACTTATCATTTCTCACGCGTTAGATTTCGAACACTCAAACACCTATACGGATTCTCCTGCATAGTGGCAGATATGTAAATACGTCGTTTACTTAACATTTCTCGCGCATTAGGGTTCGAACACTCGTACACCTATACGGATTCTCCTACACAGTGGCAGATTTGTAAATACGGCGTTTACTTACCATTTCTCACGCATTAGGGTTCGTACACTCGAACACCTATACGGATTCTCTTGCACAGTGGCAGATATATAAATACAACGTTTCCTTACCATTTCCACGCATTAGGGTTCGAACACCCGAACCCCTATATGGATCCTCCTGCAAAGTGGCAGATATGTAAATATAACATTTCCTTACCATTTCTCACGCATTAGGGTTCGAACACTCGAACACCTATACGGATTCTCCTGCACAGTGGCAGATATGTAAATACGGCATTTACTTACCATTTCTCGTGGATTAGGATTCGAACACTCGAACACCTATACGGATTCACCTGCACAGTGGCGGTTATGTAAATACAACGTTTCCTTACCATTTCTCATGCATTAGGGTTCGAACACTCGAACACCTATACGGATTCTCCTGCACAGTGGCAGATATGTAAATACGGCGTTTACTTACCATTTCTCACGCATTAGGGTTCGAACACTCGAACACGTAGACGGATTCTACTGCACAGTGGCAGATACGTAAATACGGCGTTTACTTACCATTTCTCACGCATTAGGGTTCGAACACTCGAACACCTATACGGATTCTCCTGCACAGTGGCAGATATGTAAATCCAACGTTTCGTTACCATTTCTCACGCATTACGATTCGAACACTCGAACACCTATAAGGATTCTCCTGCATAGTGGCAGGTACGTAAATCCGGCATTTTCTTACCATTTCTCACGCATTAGGGTTCGAACACTCGAACACCTATAAGGATTCTCCTGCATAGTGGTAGATATGTAAATACGGCTTTTACATACCATTTCTCACGCATTACGGTTCGAACACTCGAACACCTATACGGATTCTCGTGCACAGTGGAAGATATGTTAATACAACGTTTACTTACCAGTTCTCACGCATTAGGGTTCGAACACTCAAACACCTACACGGATTCTCCTGCATAGTGGCAGATATGTAAATACGGCGTTTACTTAACATTTCTCACGCATTAGGGTTCGAACACTCGTACACCTATACGGATTCTCCTACACAGTGGCAGATATGCAAATACAACGTTCCTTAACATTTCTCATGCATTAGGGTTCGAACACTCGAACACGTAGGCGGATTCTACTGCACAGTGGCAGATACGTAAATACGACATTTAGTTACCATTTCTCACGCATTAGGGTTCAAACAGTCGAACACCTATACGGATTCTCCAGCACAGTGTCAGATATGCAAATACAACGTTTCCTTACCATTTCTCACGCATTAGGGTTCGAACACTCGAACACCTATCAGGATTCTCGTGCACAGTGGCAGATATGTAAATATGGCATTTACTTACCATTTCTCGCGCATTAGGGTTCAAACACTCGAACATCAATACGGATTCTCCTGCACAGTGGCAGATATGTAAATACGGCGTTTACTTATCATTTCTCATGCATTAGGGTCCGAACACTCGAACACCTATACAGATTCTCCTGCACGGAGGCAGATATGTAAATACGGCGTTTACTTACCATTTCTCACGAATTAGGGTTCGAGTGTTCGATCCCTAATGCGTGAGAAATGGTAAGTAAACGCCGTATTTACATATCCGCCACTGTACAGGAGAATCCGTATAGGTGTTCGAGTGTTCGAACCCTAATGCGTGAGAAATGGTAGGTAAACGTCGTACTTACATATCTGCCACTGTGCAGGAGAATCCGTATAGGTGTTCGAGTGTTCGAACCCTAATACCTGAGAAATGGTAAGTAAACGTCGTATTTACATATCTGCCACTGTGCAGGAGAATCTGTATAGGTGTTCGAGTGTTCGAACCCTAATGCGTGAGAAATGGTAAGTAAACGACGTATTCACGTATCTGCCACTGTGCAGGAGAATTCGTATCGGTGTTCGAGTGTTCAGACCCTAATCCGTGAGAAATGGTAAGTAAACGCCGTATTTATATATCTGCCACTGTGCGGGAGAATCCGTATCGGTGTTCGGGTGTTCGAGCACTAATGCGTGAGAAATGGTATGTAAACACTGTATTTATATATATCTGCCACTGTGCAGGAGAATCCGTATGGTGTTCGAGTGTTCAAACCGTAATGAGTGGGAAATGGTAAGTAAACGTCGTATTTACGTATCTGCCACTGTGCAGGAGAATCCGTATAGGTGTTCGAGTGTTCGAACCCTAATGCGTGAGAAATGGTAAGTAAACATCGGGTTTACATATCTGCCACTTTGCAGGAGAATCCGTATCGGTGTTCGAGTGTTCAGACCCTAATGCGTGAGAAATGGTAAGTAAACGCCGTATTTACATATCCGCCCCTTTGCAGGAGAATCCGTATCAGTGTTCGAGTGTTCGGAACCTAATACGTGAAAAATGGTAAGTAAACGCCGTATCAGTGTTCGAGTGTTCGGAACCCTAATCGGCGTTCGGGTGTTCGAACACTAATGCGTGAGAAATGGTAAGTAAACGTTGTATTTATATATCTGCCACTGTGCAGGAGAATCCGTATGGTGTTCGAGTGTTCAAACCATAATGCATGGGAAATGGTAAGTAAAAGCCGTATTTAGATATCTGCCACAGTGCTGGAGAATTCGTATCGTTGTTCGAGTGTTCGAACCCCAATGCATGAGAAATGGTAAGTAAACGCCGTATTTACGTATCTGCCACTGTGCAGGAGAATCCGTATAGGTGTTCGAGTGTTTGAACCCTAATGCGTGAGAAATGGTAAGGAAACGTTGTATTTACATAGCTGCCACAGTTCAGGAGAATCCGCATAGGTGTTCGAGTGTTCGAACCCTAATGCATGAGAAATGGTAAGTAAAAGCCGTATTTACATATCTGCCACTGTGCAGGAGAATCCGTATCAGTGTTCGAGTGTTCGAACCCTAATGCATGAGAAGTGGTAAGTAAACGCCGTATTTACATATCTGCCCCTGTGCAGGAGAATCCGTTTCAGTGTTCGAGTGTTCGGAACCTAATACGTGAGAAATGGTAAGTAAACGCCGTATTTACATACCTGCCACTGTGTAGGAGAATCCGTATCGGTGTTCGAGTGTTCGAACCCTAATACGTGAGAAACGGTAAGTAAATGCCGTATTTATATATATGCCACTGTGCAGGAGAATCCGTATGGTGTTCGAGTGTTCGAACCCTAATGCGTTAGAAATGGTAAGTAAACGCCGTATTTAGATATCTGCCACAGTGCTGGAGAACCCGTATCGATGTTCGAGCGTTCGAACCCTGATGCATGAGAAATGGTAGGTGAAAGCCATATTTACATATCTGCCACTATGCAGGAGAATCCGTATAAGTGTTCGAGTGTTCGAACCCTAATGCGTGAGAAATGGTAAGTAAAAGCCATATTTACATATCTGCCACTGTGCAGCAGAATCCGTATAAGTGTTCGAGTGTTCGAACCTTAATACGCGAGAAATGGTTAGGAAACATTGTATTTACATATCTACCACTGTGCAGGAGAATCCGTATAGGGGTTCGAGTGTTCGAACCCTAATGCGTGAGAAAATGGAAAGTAAACGCCGTATTTACATATCTGCCACTGTGCAGGAGGATCCGAATAGGTGTTCGAGTGTTCGAGCCCTAATGCGTGAGAAATGTTAAGTAAACGCCGTATTTACATATCTGCCACTGTGCAGGAGAATCTGTATAGGTGTTTGAGTGTTCAAACCCTAATGCGTGAGAAATGGTAAGTAAACATCGTATTTACATATCTGCCACTGTGCAGGAGAATCCGCATAGGTGTTCGATTGTTCGAACCCTAATGCGTGAGAAATGGTAGGTAAACGCCGTATTTACATATCTTCCACTGTGCAGGAGAATCCGTATCGGTGTTCGAGTGTTCAGCCTCTAATGCGTGAGAAATGGTAAGCAAACGCCGTATTTACATATCTGCCACTGCACAGGAGAATCCGTATAGGCGTTCAAGTGTTCGATCCCTAATGCGTGAGAAATGGTAAGTAAACGTCGTATTTGCATATCTGCCACTGTGAAGGAGAATCCGTATAGGTGTTCGAGTGTTCGAACCCTAATGCGTGAGAAATGGTAAGTAAACGCCGTAATTACATATCTGCCACTGTGCAGGAGAATCCATATAGGTGTTCGAGTGTTTGAACCATAATGCCTGGGAAATGGTAAGTAAACGTCGTATTTACATATCTGCCACTGTGCAGGAGAATCCGTATAGGGGTTCGAGTGTTCGAAACCTAACGTGCGAGAAATGGTAAGTAAACGCCGTATTTACATATCTGCCACTGTGCAGGAGAATCCGTATAGGCGTTCGAGTGTTCGAACCCTAATGCGTGAGAAATGGTAAGTAAACATCGTATTTACATATCTGCCACTGTGCAGGAGAATCCGTATAGGTGTTCTTGTGTTCGCACCATAATGCCTGAGAAATGGTAGGTAAACACCGTATTTACATATCTTCCACTGTGCAGGAGAATCCGTATAAGTGTTGGAGTGTTTGAACCTTAATACGTGAGAAATGGTAAGGAAACGTTGTATTTACAAATCTACCACTGTGCGGGAGAATCCGTATAGGGGTTCGTGTGTTCGAGCCCTAATTCGTGAGAAATGGTAAGTAAACGCCGTATTTACATATCTGCCACTGTGCAGGAGGATCCGTATAGGTGTTCGAGTGTTCGAACCCTAATGCGTGAGAAATGTTAAGTAAATGCCGTATTTACATATTTGCCACTGTGCAGGAGAATCCGTATAGGTGTTTGAGTGTTCGAACCCCAATACGTGAGAAATGGTAAGTAAATGTTGTATTTTCATATCTTCTACTGTGCAGGAGAATCCATATAGGTGTTCAAGTGTTCTAACCATAATGCGTGAGAAATGGTAAGTAAAAGTCTTATTTACATATCTGCCACTGTGCTGGAGAATCCGTATAGGGCTTCGAGTTTTCGAAACCTAATGCGTGAGAAAATGGTAAGTAAACGCCGTATTTACCTATCTGCCACTGTGCAGGAGAATCCGTATAGGCGTTCTAGTGTTCGATCCCTAATGCGTGAGAAATGGTAGGTAAACGCCGTATTTACATATCTTCCACTGTGCAGGAGAATCTGTATCGGTGTTCGAGTGTTCAGCCTCTAATGCGTGAGAAATGGTAAACAAACGCTGTATTTACATATCTGCCACTGTGCAGGAGAATCCGTATCGGTGTTCGGGTGTTCGAACCCTAACGCGTGAGAAATCGTAAGTAAACGCCGTATTTATATATCTGCCCTTGTGCAGGAGAATCCGTATGGTGTTCGAGTGTTCAAACCGTAATTCGTGGGAAATGGTAAGTAAACGCCATATTTAGATATCTGCCACAGTGCTGGAGAATCCGTATCGGTGTTCGAATGTTCGAACCCTAATGCGTGAGAAATGGTAAGTAAACGGCGTATTTACATATCTGCAATGGTGCAGGAGAATCCATATAGGAGTTTGAGTGTTCGAACCCTAATGCGTGAGAAATGTTAAGGAAACGTTGTATTTACATATCTGCAACTCTGCAGGAGAATCCGCATAGGTGTTCGAGTGTTCGAACCGTAATGCGTGAGAAATGGTGAGTAAAAGCGATATTTACATATCTGCCACTGTGCAGGAGAATCCATATAAGTGTTCGAGTGTTCGAACCGTAATGCGTGAGAAATGGTAAGGAAACGTTGTATTTACATATCTGCCGTGTGCAGGAGAATCCGTATAGGTGTTCGAGTGTTCGAACCCTAATGCGTGAGAAATGGTAAGTAAACGCTGTACTTACATATCTGCCACTGTGCAGGAGAATCCGTATAGGTGTTCGAGCGTTCGAACCCTAATGCCTGAGAAATAGTAGGTAAACGTCGTATTTACATGTCTGCCACTGTGCAGGAGAATCTGTATCGGTGTTCGAGTGTTCGAACCCTAATGCGGTAGAAATGGTAAGTAAACACCGTATTTACATATCTTCCACTGTGCAGGAGAATTCGTATCGGAGTTCGAGTGTTCGAACCCTAATGCGTGAGAAATGGTAAGGAAACGCCGTATTTACATATCTGCGACTGTGCAGGAGAATCCGTATCGGTGTTCGAGTGTTCAGACCCTAATGCGTGAGAAATGGTAAGTAAACGCCGTATTTACATATCTGCCACTGTGCAGGAGAATCCGTATCGGTGTTCGCGTGTTCGAACCCTAATGCGTGAGAAATGGTAAGTAAACGCCGTATTGATATATCTGCCACTGTGCAGGAGAATCCGTATGGTGTTCGAGTGTTCAAACCCTAATGCGTGGGAAATGGTAAGTAAATGCCGTATTTTGATATCTGCCACAGTGCTGGAGAATCCGTATCGGTGTTCGAGTGTTCGATCCCGATTGCGTGATAAATGGTAGGTAAATCCCGTATTTAGATATCTGCCACTGTGCAGGAGAATCCGTATTGGTGTTCGAGTGTTCGAACCCTAATGCGTGAGAAATGGTAAGGCAACGTTGTATTTACATATCTACCACTGTGCAGGAGAATCCGTTCAGGTGTTCGAGTGTTCGAACCCTAATGCGTGAGAAATGGTAAGGAAACGTTGTATTTACATATCTGCCACTATGTAGGAGAATCCGTATAGGTGTTCGAGTGTTCGATCCCTAATGCGTGAGAAATGGAAAGTAAACTCTGTATTTACATATCTGCCACTATGCAGGAGATTCCGTATAGGTTGTCGAGGGTTCGAACCCTAATGCGTGAGAAATGGTAAGTAAATGTGCGGGAGAATCCGCGTAGGTGTTCGAGTGGTCGAACCCAAATGCGTGAGAAATGGTAAGTAAAAGCCGTATTTGCATATCTGCCACTGTGCAGGAGAATCCGTATAAGTGTTCGTGTGTTCGAACCCTAATGCGTGAGAAATGGTAAGGAAACATTGTATTTACATATCGGCCACTGTGCAGGAGAATCCGTATAGGGGTTCGAGTGTTCGAACCCTAATGAGTGAGAAATGGTAAGTAAACGCCGTATTTACATTTCTGCCACTGTGCAGGAGAATCCGTATAAGTGTTCGAGTGTTCGAACTCTAATGCGTGAGAAATGTTAAGTAAACGCAATATTTACATATCTGCCACTGTGCAGGAGAATTCGTATAGGTGTTCGAGTGTTCGAACCGTAATGCGTGCGAAATGGTAGGTAAACGCCGTATTTACATATCTTCCACTGTGCAGGAGAATCCGTATAGGTGTTCGAGTGTTCGAACCCTAATGCGTGAGAAATGGTAAGTAAATGCCGTATTTACATATCTGCCACAGTGCAGCAGAATCCTTATAGTTGTTCGAGTGTTCGAACCCAAATGCATGACAAATGGTAAGTAAACGCCATATTTACATATCTGCCACTGTGCAGGAGAATCCGTATAGGCGTTCGAGTGTTCGATCCCTAATGCGTGAGAAATGGTAAGTAAACGTCGTATTTACATATCTGCCACTGTGAAGGAGAATCCGTATAGGTGTTCGAGTTTTCGAGCCCTAATGCGTGAGAAATGGTAAGTAAACGCCGTATTTACCTATCTGCCACTTTGTAGGAGAATCCGTATAGGTGTTCGAGTGATTGAACCATAATGCGTGGGAAATGGTAAGCAAACGTCGTATATACATATCCACCACTGTGCAGGAGAATCCGTATAGGGGTTCGGGTTTTCGAAACCTAATGCGTGAGAAATGGTAAGTAAACGCCGTATTTACATATCTGCCACTGCGCAGGAGAATCCGTATAGGCGTTCTAGTGTTCGAACCCTAATGCGTGAGAAATGGTAAGTAAACATCGTATTTACATATCTGCCACTGTGCAGGAGAATCCGTATGGTGTTCGAGTGTTCAAACCCTAATGCGTGGGAAATGGTAAGTAAATGCCGTATTTTGATATCTGCCACAGTGCTGGAGAATCCGTATCGGTGTTCGAGTGTTCGATCCCGATTGCGTGATAAATGGTAGGTAAATCCCGTATTTAGATATCTGCCACTGTGCAGGAGAATCCGTATTGGTGTTCGAGTGTTCGAACCCTAATGCGTGAGAAATGGTAAGGCAACGTTGTATTTACATATCTACCACTGTGCAGGAGAATCCGTTCAGGTGTTCGAGTGTTCGAACCCTAATGCGTGAGAAATGGTAAGGAAACGTTGTATTTACATATCTGCCACTATGTAGGAGAATCCGTATAGGTGTTCGAGTGTTCGATCCCTAATGCGTGAGAAATGGAAAGTAAACTCTGTATTTACATATCTGCCACTATGCAGGAGATTCCGTATAGGTTGTCGAGGGTTCGAACCCTAATGCGTGAGAAATGGTAAGTAAATGTGCGGGAGAATCCGCGTAGGTGTTCGAGTGGTCGAACCCAAATGCGTGAGAAATGGTAAGTAAAAGCCGTATTTGCATATCTGCCACTGTGCAGGAGAATCCGTATAAGTGTTCGTGTGTTCGAACCCTAATGCGTGAGAAATGGTAAGGAAACATTGTATTTACATATCGGCCACTGTGCAGGAGAATCCGTATAGGGGTTCGAGTGTTCGAACCCTAATGAGTGAGAAATGGTAAGTAAACGCCGTATTTACATTTCTGCCACTGTGCAGGAGAATCCGTATAAGTGTTCGAGTGTTCGAACTCTAATGCGTGAGAAATGTTAAGTAAACGCAATATTTACATATCTGCCACTGTGCAGGAGAATTCGTATAGGTGTTCGAGTGTTCGAACCGTAATGCGTGCGAAATGGTAGGTAAACGCCGTATTTACATATCTTCCACTGTGCAGGAGAATCCGTATAGGTGTTCGAGTGTTCGAACCCTAATGCGTGAGAAATGGTAAGTAAATGCCGTATTTACATATCTGCCACAGTGCAGCAGAATCCTTATAGTTGTTCGAGTGTTCGAACCCAAATGCATGACAAATGGTAAGTAAACGCCATATTTACATATCTGCCACTGTGCAGGAGAATCCGTATAGGCGTTCGAGTGTTCGATCCCTAATGCGTGAGAAATGGTAAGTAAACGTCGTATTTACATATCTGCCACTGTGAAGGAGAATCCGTATAGGTGTTCGAGTTTTCGAGCCCTAATGCGTGAGAAATGGTAAGTAAACGCCGTATTTACCTATCTGCCACTTTGTAGGAGAATCCGTATAGGTGTTCGAGTGATTGAACCATAATGCGTGGGAAATGGTAAGCAAACGTCGTATATACATATCCACCACTGTGCAGGAGAATCCGTATAGGGGTTCGGGTTTTCGAAACCTAATGCGTGAGAAATGGTAAGTAAACGCCGTATTTACATATCTGCCACTGCGCAGGAGAATCCGTATAGGCGTTCTAGTGTTCGAACCCTAATGCGTGAGAAATGGTAAGTAAACATCGTATTTACATATCTGCCACTGTGCAGGAGAATCCGTATAGGTGTTCGAGTGTTCGAACCCTAATGCGTGAGAAATGGTAGGTAAACACCGTATTTACATATCTTCCACTGTGCAGGAGAATCCGTATCGGTGTTCGCGTCTTCAGCCTCTAATGCGTGAGAAATGGTAAGCAAACGCCGTATTTACATATCTGCCACTGTGCAGGAGAATCCGTATCGGTGTTCGGGTGTTCGAACCCTAATGCGTGAGAAATGGTAAGTAAACGCCGTATTTATATATCTGCCACTGTGCAGGAGAATCCGTATGGTGTTCGAGTGTTCAAACCCTAATGCGTGGGAAATGGTAAGTAAATCCCATATTTAGATATCTGCCACAGTGCTGGAGAATCCGTATCGGTGTTCGAGTGTTCGAACCCTAATGCATGAGAAATGGTAAGTAAACGCCGTATTTACATATCTGCAATAGTGCAGGAGAATCCATATAGGTGTTCGAGTGTTCGAACCCTAATGCGTGAGAAATGGTAAGGAAACGTTGTATTTACATATCTGCAACTGTGCAGGAGAATCCGCATAGGTGTTCGAGTGTTCGAACCCTAATGCGTGGGAAATGGTAAGTAAAAGCCGTATTTACGTATCTGCCACTGTGCAGGAGAATCCATATAAGTGTTCGAGTGTTCGAACCCTAATGCGTGAGAAATGGTAAGGAAACGTTGTATTTAAATATCTGCCGCTGTCGAGGAGAATCCGTATAGGTGTTCGAGTGTTCGAACCCTAATGCGTGAGAAATGGTAAGTAAACGCTGTACTTACATATCTGCCACTCTGCAGGAGAATTCGTATAGGTGTTCGAGCGTTTGAACCCTAATGCCTGAGAAATGGTAAGTAAACGTCGTATTTACATATCTGCCACTGTGCAGGAGAATCTGTATAGGTGTTCGAGTGTTCGAACCCTAAAGCGTGAGAAATGGTAAGTAAACGCCGTATTTACATATCTTCCACTGTGCAGGAGAATCTGTATAGGTGTTCGAGTGTTCGAACCCTAATGCGTGAGAAATGGTAAGGAAACGCCGTATTTACATATCTGCCACTGTGCAGGAGAATCCGTATCGGTGTTCGAGTGTTCAGACCCTAATGCGTGAGAAATGGTATGTAAACGCCATATTTACATATCTGCCACTGTGCAGGAGAATCCGTATCGGTCTTCGGGTGTTCGAACCCTAATGCGTGAGAAATGGTAAGTAAACGCCGTATTTATATATCTGCCACTGTGCAGGAGAATCCGTATGGTGTTCGATTGTTCAAACCCTAATGCATGGGAAATGGTAAGTAAACGCCGTATTTAGATATCTGCCACAGTGCTGGAGAATCCGTATCGGTGTTCGAGTGTTCGATCCCTAATGCGTGATAAATGGTAGGTAAACGCCGTATTTACATATCTGCGACTGTGCAGGAGAATCCGTATTGGTGTTCGAGTGTTCGAACCCTAATGCGTGAGAAATGATAAGGAAACGTTGTATTTACATATCTGCAACTGTGCAGGAGAATCCGCATAGGTGTTCGAGTGTTCGAACCCTAATGCGTGAGAAATGGTAAGGAAACTTTGTATTTACATATCTGCCGCTGTGCAGGAGAATCTGTATAGGTGTTCGAGTGTTCGAACCCTAATGCGTGAGAAATGGTAAGTAAACGCTGTACTTACATATCTGCCACTCTGCAGGAGAATCCGTATAGGTGTTCGAGCGTTCGAACCCTAATGCCTGAGAAATGGTAAGTAAACGCCCTATTTACATATCTGCCACTGTGTAGGAGAATCTGTATAGGTGTTCGAGTGTTCGAACCATAAAGCGTGAGAAATGGTGCGTAAATGCCGTATTTACATATCTTCCACTGTGCAGGAGAATCCGTATAGGTGTTCGAGTGTTCGAACCCTAATGCGTGAGAAATGGTAAAGAACGCCGTATTTACATATTTGCCACTGTGCAGGAGAATCCGTATCGGTGTTCGAGTGTTCAGACCCTAATGCGTGAGAAATGGTAAGTAAACGCCGTATTTACATATCTGCCACTGTGCAGGAGAATCCGTATCAGTGTTCGGGTGTTCGAACCCTAATGCGTGAGAAATGGTAAGTAAACGCCGTATTTATATATCTGCCACTGTGCAGGAGAATCCGTATGGTGTTCGAGTGTTCAAACCCTAATGCGTGGGAAATGGTAAGTAAACGCCGTATTTGGATATCTGCCACAGTGCTGGAGAATCCGTATTGGTGTTCGAGTGTTCGATCCCTAATGCGTGATAAATGGTAGGTAAACGCCGTATTTACATATCTGCCACTGTGCACGAGAATCCGTATTGGTGTTCGAGTGTTCTAACCCTAATGCGTGAGAAATGGTAAGGAAACGTTGTATTTACATATCTACCACTGTGTAGGAGAATCCGTTCAGGTGTTCGAGTGTTCGAACCCTAATTCGTGAGAAATGGTAAGGAAACGTTGCATTTACATATCTGCCACTATGCAGGAGAATCCGCATAGGTGTTCGAGTGTTCGATCCCTAATGCGTGAGAAATGGTAAGTAAACGCCGTATTTACATATCTGCCACTATGCTGGAGATTCCGTATAGGTTGTCGAGGGTTCGAACCCTAATGCGTGAGAAATGGTAAGTAAATGTCGTATTCACAAGTCTGCCACTATGCAGGAGAATCTGTATAGGTGTTCGAGTGTTCGAACCCCAATGCGTGAGAAATGGTAAGGAAATGTTGTATTTACATATCTGCCACTATGCAGGAGAATACGTATAGGTGTTCGAACCCTAATGCGTGAGAATTGGTAAGTAAATGCCGTATTTACATATCTGCCACTGCGCAGGAGAATCCGTGTAGGTGTTCGAGTGTTCGAACCCTAATGCATGGGAAATGGTAAGGAAACGTTCTATTTACATATCTGCCACTATGCAAGAGAATCCATATAGGGGTTCGAGTGTTCGAACCCAAATGGGTGAGAAGTGGTAAGTAAACACCGTATTTACATATCTGCCACTGTGCAGGAGAATCCGTAGAGGTGTTCGAGTGTTCGAACGCTAATGCTTGAGAAATGGTAGGGAAACGTAGTATTTACATATCTGCCACTGTGCAGGAGAATCCGTATAGGTGTTCGAGTGTTCGAACCCTAATGCGTGAGAAATGGTAAGGAAACGTTGTATTTACATATCTGCCACTGTGCAGGAGAATCCGTATTGGTGTTCGAGTGTTCGAATCCTAATGCATGAGAAATGGTAAGGAAACGTTGTATTTACATATCTGCCACTGTGTAGGAGAATCCGTACAGGTGGTTGAGTGTTCAAACCCTAATGCGTGAGAAATGGTAAGGAAACGTTGTATTTACATATCTGCCACAGTGCGGGAGAATCCGTATAGGTGTTCAAGTGTTCGAACCCTAATGCGTGAGAAATGGTAAGTAAAAGTCGTATTTACATATCTGTCACTGTGCAGGAGAATCCGTATAGGGGATCGAGTGTTCGAACCCTAATGCGTGAGAAATGGTAAGTAAACTTTGTATTTACATATCTGCCACTATGTAGGAGAATCCGTATAGGTGTTCGAGTGTTCGAACCCTAATGCGTGAGAAATGGTAAGTAAACGCCGTATTTACATATCTGCCACTGTGCAGGACAATCTGTATAGGTGTTCGAGTGTTCGAACCCTGATGCGTGAGAAATGGTAAGTAAACACCGTATTTACATATTTGCCACTGTGTAGGAGAATCCGTATTGGTGTTCGAGTGTTAGAACCCTAATGCATGAGAAATGGTAAGTAAACGCCGTATTTACAGATCTCCCAC
Organism: Camellia granthamiana; assembly: GCA_036172215.1. NCBI lineage: Eukaryota > Viridiplantae > Streptophyta > Magnoliopsida > Ericales > Theaceae > Camellia > Camellia granthamiana. The sequence goes on from JAXFYN010000735.1 coordinate 39,244, forward strand.
TGTGCAGGAGAATCCGTATAGGTGTTCGAGTGTTCGAACCCTAATGCGTGAGAAATGGTAAGGAAATGTCGTCTTTAAATATCTGCCACTGTGCAGGAGAATCCGTATAGGTGTTCGAGTGTTCGAACCCTAATGCGTGAGAAATGGTAAGGAAACGTTGTATTTACATATCTGCAACTGTGCAGGAGAATCCGTATAGGTGTTCGAGTGTTCGAACCCTAATGCGTGAGAAATGGTAAGTAAACGCCGTATTTACATATCTGCCACTGTGCAGGAGAATCCGTATAGGTGTTCGAGTGTTCGAACCCTAATGCGTGAGAAATGGTAAGGAAACGTTGTATTTACATATCTGCCACTGTGCAGGAGAATCCGTATAGGTGTTCGAGTGTTCGAACCCTAATGCATGGTAAATGGTAAGGAAACGTTCTATTTACATATCTGCCACTATGCAAGAGAATCCATATAGGGGTTCGAGTGTTCGAACCCAAATGCGTGGGAAGTGGTAAGTAAACACCGTATTTACATATCTGCCACTGTGCAGGAGAATCCGTAGAGGTGTTCGAGCGTTCAAACGCTAATGCTTGAGAAATGGTAGGGAAACGTAGTATTTACATATCTGCCACTGTGCAGGAGAATCCGTATAGGTGTTCGAGTGTTCGAACCCTAATGCGTGAGAAATGGTAAGGAAACGTTGTATTTACATATCTGCCACTGTGCAGGAGAATCCGTATTGGTGTTCGAGTGTTCGAACCCTAATGCGTGAGAAATGGTAAGGAAACGTTGTATTTACATATCTGCCACTGTGTAGGAGAATCCGTATAAGTGGTCGAGTGTTCAAACCCTAATGCGTGAGAAATGGTAAGGAAACGTTGTATTTACATATCTGCCACAGTGCGGGAGAATCCGTATTGGTGTTCAAGTGTTCGAACCCTAATGCGTGAGAAATGGTAAGTAAAAGTCGTATTTACATATCTGTCATTGTGCAGGAGAATCCGTATAGGGGATCGAGTGTTCGAACCCCTAATGCGTGAGAAATGGTAAGTAAACTTTGTATTTACATATCTGCCACTATGTAGGAGAATCCGTATAGGTGTTCGAGTGTTCGAACCCTAATGCGTGAGAAATGGTAAGTAAACGCCGTATTTACATATCTGCCACTGTGCAGGACAATCTGTATAGGTGTTCGAGTGTTCGAACCCTGATGCGTGAGAAATGGTAAGTAAACACCGTATTTACATATTTGCCACTGTGTAGGAGAATCCGTATTGGTGTTCGAGTGTTAGAACCCTAATGCGTGAGAAATGGTAAGTAAATGCTGTATTTACATATCTGCCACTGTGAAGGAGCATCCTTATAGGTGTTAGAGTGTTCGAACCCTAATGCGTGAGAAATGGTAAGGAAACGTTGTATTTACATATCTGCCACTGTGTAGTAGAATCCGTATAGGTGTTCGAGTGTTCGAATCCTAATGCGTGAGAAATGCTAAGTAAACGCCGTATTTACGTATCTGCCACTGTGCAGGAGAATCTGTAAACATGTTCGAGTGTTCGAACCCTAATGCGTGAGAAATGGCAAGGAAACGTTGTATTTACATGTCTACCACTGTGCAGGAGAATCCGTATAGGTGTTTGAGTGTTCTAACCCTAATGCGTGAGAAGTGGTAAGTAAAAGCCGTATTTACATATCTGCCACTGTGCAGGAGAATCCGTATAAGTGTTCGAGTGTTCGAACCCTAATGCGTGGGAAATGGTAAGGAAACGTTGTATTTACATATCTGCCACTGTGCAGGAGAATCCGTATAGGGGTTCGAGTGTTCGAACCGTAATGCGTGAGAAATGGTAAGTAAACGCCGAATTTACATATCTGCCACGGTGTAGGAGAATCCGCATAAGTGTTCGAGTGTTCGAACCCTATACGTGAGAAATGTTAAGTAAACGCTGTATTTATATATCTGGCACTGTGCGGGAGAATCCGTATAGGTGTTTGAGTGTTCGAACCCTAATGCGTGAGAAATGGTAAGTAAATGCCGTATTGACATATCTGCCACGGTGCAGGAGAATCCATATAGGTGTTCGAGTGTTCGAACCCTAATGCGTGAGAAATGGTAAGTAAATGCCGTATTGACATATCTTCCACAGTGCAGGAGAATCCGCATAGGTGTTCGAGTGTTCGAACCCTAATGTGTGAGAAATGGTAAGTAAATGCCGTTTTTACATACCTGCCACTGTGCAGGAGAATCCTTATAGGTGTTCGAGTGTTCGAATCGTAATACGTGAGAAATGGTAAGTAAACGTCATATTTACATATATGCCACTGTGCAGGAGAATCCGTATAGGTGTTCGAGTGTTCGAAACCTAATGCGCGAGAAATGGTTAGTAAACGCCGTATTTACATATCTGCTACTGTGCAGGTGAATCGGTATAGGTGTTCGACTGTTCGAACCCTAATGCGTGAGAAATGGTAAGTAAACGCCGTATTTACATATCTGCCAATGTGCGGGAGAATTCGTATAGGTGTTTGAGTGTTCGAACCCTAATGCGTGAGAAATGGTAAGTTAACTCCGTATTTACATATCTGCCACTGTGCAGGAGAATCCGTATAGGTGTTCGAGTGTTCGAACCCTAATGCGTGAGAAATGGTAAGGAAACGTTGTATTTACATATCTGCTACTGTGCAGGAGAATCCGTATAGGTGTTCGAGTGTTCAAACCCTAACGCGAGAGAAATGGTAAGGAAACGTTGTATTTACATATCTACCACTGTGCAGGAGAATTCGTATAGGTGTTCGAGTGTTCGAAACCTAATGTGTGAGGAATGGTAAGTAAAAGCCGTATTTACATATCTGCCACTGTACAGGAGAATCCGTATCGGTGTTCGAGTGTTAGAACCCTAATGCATGAGAAATGGTAAGGAAACGTTGTATTTACATATCTGCCACTGTGCAGGAGAATCCGTCTAGTGGTCCGAGTGTTCGAACCCTAATGCGAGAGAAATGGTAAGTAAACACCGTATTTACATATCTACCGCTGTGCAGGAGAATCCGTATAGGTGTTCGAGTGTTCGAACCCTAATGCGTGAGAAATGGTAAGTAAACGTCGTATACACATATCTGCCGCTGTGCAGGAGAATCCATATAGGTGTTCGAGTGTTCGAACCCCAATGCGTGAGAAATGGTAAGTAAACACCGTATTTACATATTTGCCCCTGTGTAGGAGAATCTGTATGAGTGTTCAAGTGTTCGGACCCTAATACGTGAGAAATGGAAAGTAAACGCCGTATTTACATATCTGCCACTGTGTTGGAGAATCCGTATCGGTGTTCGAGTGTTCGAACCCTAATGCGTGAGAAACGGTAACTAAATGCCGTATTTATATATATGCCACTGTGCAGGAGAATCCGTATGGTGTTCGAGTGTTCGAACCCTAATGCGTGAGAAATGGTAGGTAAACGCCGTATTTACATATCTGCCACTATGCAGGAGAATCCGTATAGGGGTTCGAGTGTTCAAACCCTAATGCGTGAGAAATGGTAAGGAAACGTTGTATTTACATATCTGCCACTGTGCAGGAGAATCCGTATAGGTGTTCGAGTGTTCGAACCGTAATGCGTGAGAAATGGTAAGTAAAAGCCGTATTTACATATCTGCCACTGTTCAGGAGAATCCGTATAGGTGTTCGAGTGTTCGAACCCTAATGCGTGAGAAATGGTAAGTAAATGCTGTTTTTACATATCTGCCACTGTGCAGGAGAATCCGTATATGTGTTCGAGTGTTCGAATCCTAATGCGTGTGAAATGGTAAGTAGATGCTGTTTTTACATATCCGCCACTGTGCAGGAGAATCCGTATATGTGTTCGAGTGTTCGAACCCTAATGCGTGAGAAATGGTAACGAAATGTTGTATTTACATATCTGCCACTGTGCAGCATAATCCGTATAGGTGTTCGAGTGTTCGAACCCTAACGCGTGAGAAATGGTAAGGAAAGGTTGTTTTTACATATCTTCCACTGTGCAGGCGAATCCGTATTGGTGTTCGTGTGTTCGAACCCTAATGCGTGAGAAATGGTAAGTAAACGCCGTATTTACATAAGTGCCACTGTGCAGGAGAATCCGTATAGGTGTTCGAGTGTTCGAACCCTAATGCATGAGAGATGGTTAGAAAACGTTGTATTTTCATATCTGCCACTGTGCAGGAGAATCCGTATAGGTGTTCGAGTGTTCGAACCCTAATGCATCAGAAACCAGGAACGAAACGTTGCATTTACATATCTGCCACTGTGCCGGAGAATCCGTATAGGTGTTCGAGTGTTCGAATCCTAATGCGTGAGAAATGGTAAGGAAAGGCTGTATTTACATATCTGCACTGTGCAGGCGAATCCGTATTGGTGTTCGAGTGTTCGAACCCTAATGCGTGAGAAATGATAAGTAAACGCCGTATTTACATTTCTGCCACTATGCAGGAGAATCCGTATACGTATTCGAGTGTTCGAACCCTAATGCGTGAGAAATGGGAAGGAAAGGTTGTATTTACATATCTGCCACTGTGCAGGAGATTCCGTATTGGTGTTCGAGTGTTCGAACCCTAATGCATGAGAAATGGTAAGTAAACGCCATATTTACATATCTGCCACTGTGCAGGAGAATCCATATCGGTGTTCGAGTGTTCGGACCCTAATGCGTGAGAAATGCTAACTATACGCCGTACTTACGTATCTGCCACTGTGCAGGAGAATCCGTATACATGTTCGAGTGTCCGAACCCTAATGCGCGAGAAATGGTAAGTAAACGCTGTATTTACATATCTACAACTGTGCAGGAGAATCCGTATAGGTGTTCGAGTGTTCGAACCCTAATGCGTGAGAAATGGTAAGTAAACGCCGTATTTACATATCTGCCACTGTGCAGGTGAGTCTTTATCGGTCTTCGAGTGTTCGAACCCTAATCCGTGAGAAATGGTAAGCAACGCCGTATTTAAATATCTGCCACTGTGCAGGAGAATCCGTATAGGTGTTCGAGTGTTCGAACCCTAATGCGTGAGAAATGATAAGGAAACGTTGTATTTACATATCTGCCACTGTGCAGGAGAATCCGTATAGGTGTTCGAGTGTTCGAACCCTAATGCGTGAGAAATGGTAAGTAAACGCCGTCTTTGCATATCTGCCACTGTGCTGGAGAATCCATATACGTGTTCGACTGTTGGAACCCTAATGCGTGAGAAATGGAAAGTGAACGCCGTATTTACATATCTGCCACTGTGCAGGAGAATCCGTATAGGTGTTCGAGTGTTCGATCCCTAATGCGTGAGAAGGGTATGTAAACCCCGTATTTAGATATCTTCGAATGTGCAGGAGATTCCGTATTGGTGTTCGAGTGTTCAAACCCTAATGCGAGAGAAATGGTAAGTAAACGCCGTATTTACATATCTGCCACTGTGCAGGAGAATCCGTATCGGTGTTCGAGTGTTCGAACCCTAATGCGTGAGAAATGGAAAGGAAACGTTGTATTTACATATCTGCCACTGTGCAGGAGAATCGTTATATGTGTTCGAGTGTTCAAACCCTAATGCGTGAGAAATGGTAAGTAAACATTGTCTTTAGATATCTGCCACTGTGTAGGAGAATCCGTATAGGTGTTCGAGTGTTCAAACCCTAATGCGTGGGAAATGGTAAGGAAAGGTTGTATTTACATGTCTACCACTGTGCAGGAGATTCCGTATAGGCGTTCGAGTGTTCGAATCCTAATGCGTGAGAAATGGTAAGTAAACGTCGTATTTACATATCTGCCCCTGTGCAGGAGAATCCGTATAGGTGTTCGAGTGTTCGAACCCTAATGCAGGAGAAATGGTAAGTAAACGCCGTATTTACATATCTGCCACTGCGCAGGAGATTCCGTATAGGTGTTCGAGTGTTCGAACCCTAATCCGTGAGAAATGGTAAGTAACGCCGTATTTACATATCTGGCACTGTGCAGGAGAATCCGTATAGGTGTTCGAGTGTTCGAACCCTAATGCGTGAGAAATGGTAAGTAAACGCCGTATTTACATAGCTTCCACTGTGCAGGAGATTCCGTATAGGTGTTCGAGTGTTCGAACGCTAATGCATGAGAAATGGTAAATAAACGCCGTATTTGCATATCTGCCACTGTGCTGGAGAATCTGTATACGTGTTCGAGTGTTGGAACCCTAATGCCTGTGAAATGGTAAGTAAACGCCATATTTACCTATCTGCCGTTGTGCAGGAGAATCCGTATAGGTGTTCAAGTGTTCGAACCCAAATGCGGGAGAAATGGTAAGTAAACGCCGTATTTACATATATTCCACTGTGCAGGAGATTCCGTATAGGTGTTCGAGTGTTCTAAACCTAATGCGTGAGAAATGGTAAGTAAACGCCGTATTTACATATCTGCCACTGTGCAGGAGAATCCGTATCGGTGTTCGCGTGTTCGGACCCTAATGCGTGAGAAATGGTAACCAAACGCCGTACTTACATATCTGCCACTGTGCAGGAGAATCCGTATACATGTTTGAGTGTTCAAACCCTAATGCGCGAGAAATGGTAAGTAAACGCTGTATTTACATATCTACCACTGTGCAGGAGAATCCGTATGGGTGTTCGAGTGTTCGAATCCTAATGCGTGAAAAATGGTAAGTAAATGCTGTATTTACATATCTGCCACTGTGTAGGAGAATCCGTATAGGTGTTCGAGTGTTCGAACCCTAATGCGTGAGAAATGGTATGTAAACGACGTATTTACATATCTGCCACAGTGCAGGAGAATCCGTATAGGTGTTCGAGTGTTCGAACCCTAGTGCGTAAGAAATTCTACGGAAACGTTGTATTTACGTATCTACCACTATTCAGGAGAATCCGTATAGGTGTTCGAGTGTTCGAACCCTAATGCATGAGAAATGGTAACGAAATGTTGTATTTACATATCTGCCACTATGCTGGAGAATCCGTATAGGTGTTCGAGTGTACGAACCCCAATGCGTGAGAAATTGTACGGAAAGATTGTATTTACGTATCTGCCACTGTGCAGGCGAATCCCTATTGGTGTTCGAGGTTTTGAACCCTAATGCGTGAGAAATCGTAAGCAAATGCCGTATTTACATATCTGCCACTGTGCAGGAGAATCCGTATAGATGTTCGATTGTTCGAACCCTAATGCGTCAGAAATGGTTAGGAAACGTCGTATTACATATCTTCCACTGTGTAGGAGAATCCGTATAGGTGTTCGAGTGTTCGAACCCTAATGCGTGAGAAATCGTAAGTAAATGCTGTTTTTACATATCTGCCACTGTGCAGGAGAATCCGTATATGTGTTCGAGTGTTCGAATCCTAATGCGTGAGAAATGGTAACGAAATGTTGTATTTACATATCTGCCACTGTGCAGCAGAATCTGTTTGGGTGTTCGAGTGTTCGAACCCTAACGCGTGAGAAATGGTAAGGAAAGGTTGTATTTACATATCTGCCACTGTGCAGGAGATTCCGTATAGGTGTTCGAGTGTTCGAACCCTAATACATGAGAAATGGTAAGTAAACGCCGTATTTACAAACCTGCCACAGTGCGGGAGAATCTGTATAGGGGTTCGAGTGTTCAAACCCTAATGCGTGAGAAATGGTAAGGAAACGTTGTATTTACATATCTGCCACTGTGCAGGAGAATCCGTATAGGTGTTCGAGTGTTCGAACCCTAATGCGTGAGAAATGGTAAGTAAATGCTGTTTTTACATATCTGCCACTGTGCATGAGAATCCGTATATGTGTTCGAGTGTTCAAAGCCTAATGCATGAGAAATGGTAACTTAATGTTGTATTTACATATCTGCCACTGTGCAGCAGAATCCGTATAGGTGTTCGAGTGTTCGAACCCTAACGCGTGAGAAGTGGTAAGGAAAGGTTTGTTTTTACATACCTTCCACTATGCAGGCGAATCCGTATTGGTGTTCGTGTGTTCGAACCCTAATGCGTGAGAAATGGTAAGTAAACGCCGTATTTTCATAAGTGCCACTGTGCAGGAGAATCCGTATAGGTGTTCGAGTGTTCGAACCCTAATGCGTGAGAAATGGTAAGAAAACGTTGTATTTACATATCTGCCACTGTGCAGGAGAATCCGTGTAGGTGTTCGAGTGTTCGAACCCTAATGCGTCAGAAACCGTAAGTAAATGCCGTATTTACATATCTGTCACTGTGCAGGAGAATCCGTATACGTGTTCGAGTGTTCGAACCCTAATGCGTGAGAAATGGTGACGAAACGTTGTATTTACGTATCTGCCACTGTGTAGCAGAATCCGTATAGGTGTTCGAGTGTTCGAACCCTAATGCGTGAGAAATGGTAAGGAAAGGCTGTATTTACATATCTGCACTGTGCAGGCGAATCCGTATTGGTGTTCAAATGTTCGAACCCTAATGCGTGAGAAATGGTAAGTAAACGCGGTATTTACATTTTGCCACTATGCAGGAGAATCCGTATACGTATTCGAGTGTTCGAACCCTAATGCGTGAGAAATGGGAAGGACAGGTTGTATTTACATATATGCCACTGTGCAGGAGATTCCATATAGGTGTTCGTGTGTTCGAACCCTAATGCATGAGAAATGGTAAGTAAACGCCATATTTACATATCTGCCACTGTGCAGGAGAATCCGTATCAGTGTTCGAGTGTTCGGACCCTAATGCGTGAGAAATGGTAACTATACGCCGTACTTACGTATCTGCCACTGTGGAGGAGAATCCGTATACATGTTCGAGTCTTCAAACCCTAATGCGCGAGAAATGGTAAGTAAACGCTGTATTTACATATCTACCACTGTGCAGGAGAATCCGTATAGGTGTTCGAGTGTTCGAACCCTAATGCGTGAGAAATGGTAAGAAAACGCCGTATTTACATATCTGCCACTGTGCAGGTGAGTCTTCATCGGTGTTCGAGTGTTCGAACCCTAATCCGTGAGAAATGGTAAGTAACGCCGTATTTAAATATCTGCCACCGTCTAGGAGAATCCGTATAGGTGTTCGAGTGTTCGAACCCTAATGCGTGAGAAATGATAAGGAAACGTTGTATTTACATATCTGCCACTGTGCAGGAGAATCCGTATAGGTGTTCGAGTGTTTGAACCCAAATGCGCGAGAAATGGTAAGTAAACACCGTCTTTGCATATCTGCCACTGTGCTGGAGAATCCGCACACGTGTTCGAGTGTTGGAACCCTAATGCGTGAGAAATGGAAAGTAAACGCCGTATTTACATATCTGCCACTGTGCAGGAGATTCCGTCTAGGTGTTCGAGTGTTCGAACCCTAATGCGTGAGAAAGGGTATGTAAACCCCGTATTTAGATATCTTCCACGGTGCAGGAGATTCCGTATAGGTGTTCGAGTGTTCAAACCCAAATGCGTGAGAAATGGTAAGTAAATGCCGTATTCACATATCTGCCACTGTGCAGGAGAATCCGTATCGGTGTTCGAGTGTTCGAACCCTAATGCGTGAGAAATGGAAAGTAAACGCCGTATTTACATATCTGCCACTGTGCAGGAGATTCCGTATAGGTGTTCGAGAGTTCGAACCCTAATGCATGAGAAATGATAAGGAAACGTTGTATTTACATACCTGCCACTGTGCAGGAGAATCCGTATAGGTGTTCGAGTGTTCGAACCCTAATGCATGGGAAATGGTAAGTAAACGCCGTATTTGCATATCTGCCACTGTGCTGGAGAATCTGTATACGTGTTCGAGTGTTGGAACCCTAATGCCTGAGAAATGGTAAGTAAACGCCGTATTTACATATCTGCCGCTGTGCAGGAGAATCCGTATAGGTGTTCGAGTGTTCGAACCCAAATGCGGGAGAAATGGTAAGTAAACGCTGTATTTACATATATTCCACTGTGCAGGAGATTCCGTATAGGTGTTCGAGTGTTCGAACCCTAATGCGTGAGAAATGGTAAGTAAACGCCGTATTTACATATCTGCCGCTGTGCAGGAGAATCCGTATCGGTGTTCGAGTGTTCGGACCCTAATGCGTGAGAAATGGTAACCAAACGCCGTACTTACATATCTGCCACAGTGCAGGAGAATCCGTATACATGTTCGAGTGTTCGAACCCTAATGCGCTAGAAATGGTAAGTAAACGCTGTATTTACATATCTACCACTGTGCAGGAGAATCCGTATAGGTGTTCGAGTGTTCGAATCCTAATGCGTGAGAAATGGTAAGTAAATGCTGTATTTACATATCTGCCACTGTGTAGGAGAATCCGTATAGGTGTTCGAGTATTCGAACCCTAATGCGTGAGAAATGGTATGTAAACGCCGTATTTACATATCTGCCACAGTGCAGGAGAATCCGTATAGGTGTTCGAGTGTTCGAACCCTAATGCGTAAGAAATTGTAAGGAAACGTTGTATTTACGTATCAACCACTATGCAGGAGAATCCGTATAGGTGTTCGAGTGTTCGAACCCTAATGCGTGAGAAATGGTAAGGAAACGTTGTATTTACATATCTGCTACTGTGCAGGCGAATCCGTATTGGTGTTCGAGTGTTGGAACCCTAATGCCTGAGAAATGGTAAGTGAACGCCATATTTACATATCTACCACTGTGCAGGAGAATCCGTATAGGTGTTCGAGTGTTCGAACCCTAATGCGTCAGAAATGGTAAGGAAACGTCGAATTACATATCTGCCACTGTGTAGGAGAATCCGTATAGGTGTTCGAGTGTTCGAACCCTAATGCGTGAGAAACCGTAAGTAAATGCCGTATTTACATATCTGCCACTGTGCAGGAGAATCCGTATACGTGTTCGACTGCTCGAACCCTAATGCGTGAGAAATGGTAACGAAACGTTGTATTTACATATCTGCCACTGTGCAGGAGAATCCGTATAGGTGTTCGAGTGTTCGAACCCTAATGCGTGAGAAATGGTAAGTAAATGCTGTTTTTACATATCTGCCACTGTGCAGGAGAATCCGTATATGTGTTCGAGTGTTCGAATCCTAATGCGTGAGAAATGGTAACAAAATGTTGTATTTACATATCTGCCACTGTGCAGCAGAATCCGTATAGGTGTTCGAGTGTTCGAACCCTAACGCGTGAGAAATGGTAAGGAAAGGTTGTATTTTCATATCTGCCACTGTGCAGGAGATTCCGTATAGGTGTTCGAGTGTTCGAACCCTAATGCATGAGAAATGGTAAGTAAACGCCGTATGTACATACCTGCCACAGTGCGGGAGAATCTGTATAGGTGTTCGAGTGTTCGAACCCTAATGCGTGAGAAATGGTAAGGAAACGTTGTATTTACATATCTGCCACTGTGCAGGAGAATCCGTATAGGTGTTCGAGCGTTCGAACCCTAATGCGTGAGAAATGGTAAGTAAATGCCGTTTTTACATATCTGCCGCTGTGTAGGAGAATCCGTATATGTGTTCGAGTGTTCGAACCGTAATGCGTGAGAAATGGTAACGAAATGTTGTATTTACATATCTGCCACTGTGCAGCAGAATCCGTATAGGTGTTCGACTGTTCGAACCCTAACGCGTGAGAAATGGCAAGGAAAGTTGTTTTTACGTATCTTCCACTGTGCAGGTGAATCCGTATTGGTGTTCGTGTGTTCGAACCCTAATGCGTGAGAAATGGTAAGTAAACGCCGTATTTACATAAGTGCCACTGTGCAGGAGAATCCGTATAGGTGTTCGAGTGTTCGAACCCTAATGCGTGAGAAATGGTAAGAAAACGTTGTATTTACATATCTGCCACTGTACAGGAGAATCCGTATAGGTGTTCGAGTGTTCGAACCCTAATGCGTCAGAAACCGTAAGTAAATGCCGTATTTACATATCTGCCACTGTGCAGGAGAATCCGTATACGTGTTCGAGTGTTCGAACCCTAATGCGTGAGAAATGGTAACGAAACGTTGTATTTACATATCTGCCACTGTGTAGGAGAATCCGTATAGGTGTTCGAGTGTTCGAACCCTAATGCGTGAGAAATGGTAAGGAAAGGCTGCATTTACATATCTGCACTGTGCAGGCGAATCCGTATTGGTGTTCGAGTGTTCGAACCCTAATGCGTGAGAAATGGTAAGTAAACGCCGTATTTACATTTTTGCCACTATACAGGAGAATCCGTATACGTATTCGAGTGTTCGAACCCTAATGCGTGAGAAATGGGAAGGAAAGGTTGTATTTACATATCTGCCACTGTGCAGGAGATTCCGTATAGGTGTTCGAGTGTTCGAACCCTAATGCATGAGAAATGGTAAGTAAACGCCATATTTACATATCTGCCACTGTGTAGGATAATCCGTATGGGTGTTCGTGTGTTCGGACCCTAATGCGTGAGAAATGGTAACTATACGCCGCACTTACGTATCAGCCACTGTGCAGGAGAATCCGTATACATGTTCGAGTGTTCGAACCCTAATGCCCGAGAAATGGTAAGTAAACGCTGTATTTACATATCTACCACTGTGCAGGAGAATCCGTATAGGTGTTCGACTGTTCGAACCCTAATGGGTGAGAAATGGTAAGTAAACGCCGTATTTACATATCTGCCACTGTGCAGGTGAGTCTTTATCGGTGTTCGAGTGTTCGAACCCTAATCCGTGAGAAATGGTAAGTAACGCTATATTTAAATATCTGCCACTGTGTAGGAGAATCCGTATAGGTGTTCGAGTGTTCGAACCCTAATGCGTGAGAAATGATAAGGAAACGTTGTATTTACATATCTCCCACTGTGCAGGAGAATCCGTATAGGTGTTCGAGTGTTCGAACCCTAATGTGTGAGAAATGGTAAGTAAACGCCGCCTTTGCATATCTGCCACTGTGCTGGAGAATCTGTATACGTGTTCGAGTGTTGGAACCCTAATGCGTGAGAAATGGAAAGTAAACGCCGTATTTACATATCTGCCACTGTGCAGGACAATCCGTATAGGTGTTCGAGTGTTCGAACCCTAATGCGTGAGAAAGGGTATGTAAACCCCGTATTTAGATATCTTCCACGGTGCAGGAGATTCCGTATTGGTGTTCGAGTGTTCAAACCCTAATGCGAGAGAAATGGCAAGTAAATGCCGTATTTACAAATCTACCACTGTGCTGGAGAATCCGTATCGGTGTTCGAGTGTTCGAACCCTAATGCGTGACAAATGGTAAGGAAACGTTGTATTTACATATCTGCCACTGTGCAGGAGAATCCTTATATGTGTTCGAGTGTTCGAACCTAATGCGTGAGAAATGGTAAGTAAATGGCGTATTTACATATCTGCTACTGTGCAGGAGAATCCATATAGGTGTTCGGGTGTTCAAACCCTAATGCGTAAGAAATGGTAAGGAAACATTGTCTTTAGATATCTGCCACTGTGCAGGAGAATCCGTATAGATGTTCGAGTGTTGAAACCCTAATGCGTGAGAAATGGTAAGGAAAGGTTGTATTTACATGTCTGCCACTGTGCAGGAGATTCCATATAGGAGTTCGATTGTTCGAATCCTAAGCCATCAGAAATGGTAAGTAAACGCCGTATTTACATATCTGCCACTGTGCAGGAGAATCCGTATAGGTGTTCGAGTGTTCGAACCCTAATGCGTGAGAAATGGTGAGGAAAGGTTGTATTTACATATCTGCCACTGTGCAGGAGATTCCGTATAGGTGTTCGAGTGTTCGAACCCTAATGCATGGGAAATGGTAAGTAAACGCCATATTTACATATCTGCCACTGTGCAGGAGAATCCGTATCGGTATTCGAGTGTTCGGACCCTAATGCGTGAGAAATGGTAACTATACGCCGTATTTACATATCTGCCACTGTGCAGGAGAATCCGTCTCGGTGTTCGAGTGGTGGAACCCTAATGCGTTAGAAATGGTAAGTAAACGCCGTATTTACAAATCTGCCACTGTGCAAGAGAATCCATATGGTGTTCGAGTGTTCGAACCCTAATGCGCGAGAAATGGTAAGTAAACGCCGTATTTACATATCTGCCACTGTGCAAGAGAATCCGTATGGTGTTCGAGTGTTCGAACCATAATGCGTGAGAAATGGTAAGTAAACGCCGTATTTACATATCTGCCACTGTGCAGATGAATCTGTATCGGTGTACGAGTGTTCGAACCCTAATCCATGAGAAATGGTAAGTAACGCCGTATTTACATATCTGCCACTGTGCAGGAGAATCCGTATAGGTGTTCGAGTGTTCGAACCCTAATGCGTGAGAAATGGTAAGTAAACGCCGTATTTACATATCTTCCACTGTGCAGGAGATTCCGTATAGGTGTTCGAGTGTTCAAACCCTAATTCGTGAGAAATGGTAAGGAATGGTTGTATTTACATATCTGCCACTGTGCAGGACAATCTGTATACGTATTCGAGTGTTCGAACCCTAATGCGTGAGAAATGGTAAGTAAACGCCGTATTTACATATCTTCCACTGTGCAGGAGATTTCGTATAGGTGTTCGAGTGTTCAAACCCTAATGCGTGAGAAATGGTAAGTAAATGCCGTATGTACATATCTGCCACTGTGCAGGAGAATCTGTATAGGTGTTCGAGTGTTCGAACCCTAATGCGTCAGAAATGGAAAGGAAACGTCGTATTTACATAGCTGCCACTGTGCAGGAGAATGCGCATAGGTGTTCGAGTGTTCGAACCCTAATGCGTGAGAAATGGTAAGTAAACGCCGTATTTACATATCTGCTACTGTGCAGGAGAATCCGTATAGGTGTTCGAGTGTTCAAACCCAAATGCGTGAGAAATGGTAAGGAAACATTGTATTTACATATCTGCCACTGTGCAGGAGAATCCGTATAGGTGTTTGAGTGTTCGAACCCTAATGCATGAGAAAGGGTAAGTGAACGCCGTATTTACATATCTGCCATTATGCGGCAGAATCCGTATACGTATTCGTGTGTTTGAACCCTAGTGCGTGAGAAATGGTAAGTAAATGTCGTATTTACATATCTGCCACTGTGCAGGAGAATCCGTATACATGTTCGAGTGTTCGAACCCTAATGCGAGGGAAATGGTAAGTGATCGCCGTATTTACATATCTGCCACTGTGCAGGGGAATCCGTATAGGTGTTCGAGTGTTCGAACCCTAATGCGAGGGAAATGGTAAGTGATCGCCGTATTTACATATCTGCCACTGTGCAGGGGAATCCGTATAGGTGTTCGAGTGTTCGAACCTTAATTCGTGAGAAATGGTAAGTAAACGCCGTATTTACATATCTGCCACTCTGCAGGAGAATCCGTATAGGTGTTCGAGTGTTCGAACCTAATGCGTGAGAAATGGTAAGTAAATGGCGTATTTACATATCTGCTACTGTGCAGGAGAATCCATATAGGTGTTCGAGTGTTCAAACCCTAAAGCGTGAGAAATGGTAAGGAAACATTGTCTTTAGATATCTGCCACTGTGCAGGAGAATCCGTATAGGTGTTCGAGTATTCAAACCCTAATGCGTGAGAAATGGCAAGGAAAGGTTGTATTTACATATCTGCCACTGTGCAGGAGATTCCGTATAGGTGTTCGAGTGTTCGAACCCTAATGCATGGGAAATGGTAAGTAAACGCCATATTTACATATCTGCCACTGTGCAGGAGAATCCGTATCGGTATTCGAGTGTTCGGACCCTAATGCGTGAGAAATGGAAACTATACGCCGTATTTACATATCTGCCACTGTGCAGGAGAATCCGTATCGGTGTTCGAGTGGTCGAACCCTAATGCGTTAGAAATGGTAAGTAAACGCCGTATTTACAAATCTGCCACTGTGCAAGAGAATCCGTATGGTGTTCGAGTGTTCGAACCCTAATGCGCGAGAAATGGTAAGTAAACGCCGTATTTACATATATGTCACTGTGCAGGTGAATCTGTATCGGTGTACGAGCGTTCGAACCCTAATCCATGAGAAATGGTAAGTAACGCCGTATTTACATATCTGCCACTGTGCAGGAGAATCCGTATAGGTGTTCGAGTGTTCGAACCCTAATGCGTGAGAAATGGTAAGTAAACGCCGTATTTACATATCTTCCACTGTGCAGGAGATTCCGTATAGGTGTTCGAGTGTTCAAACCCTAATTCGTGAGAAATGGTAAGGAATGGTTGTATTTACATATCTGCCACTATGCAGGACAATCTGTATACGTATTCGAGTGTTCGAACCCCAATGCGTGAGAAATGGTAAGTAAATGCCGTATTTACATACCTGCCACTGTGCAGGAGATTCCGTATAGGTGTTCGAGTGTTCAAACCCTCATGCGTGAGAAATGGTAGGGAAACATTGTATTTACATATCTGCCACTGGGCAGGTTAATCCGTATAGGTGTTTGAGTGTTCGAACCCTAATGCGTGAGAAAGGGTAAGTAAACGCCGTATTTACATGTCTGCCACCGTGCAGGAGAATCCGTATAGGTGTTCGAGTGTTCGAACCCCAATGCGTGAGAAATGGTAAGTAAACGCCGTATTTACATATCTTCCACTGTGCAGGAGATTCCGTATAGGTATTCGAGTGTTCAAACCCTAATGCGTGAGAAATGGTAAGTGAACGTCGTATTTCCATATCTGCCACTGTGCAGGAGAATCCGTATAGGTGTTCGAGTGTTCGAACCTAATGCGTGTGAAATGGTAAGTAAATGGCGTATTTACATATCTGCTACTGTGCAGGAGAATCCATATAGGTGTTCGAGTGTTCAAACCCTAATGCGTGAGAAATGGTAAGGAAAGATTGTCTATAGATATCTGCCACTGTGCAGGAGAATCCGTGTAGGTGTTCGAGTGTTCAAACCCTAATGCGTGAGAAATGGCAAGGAAAGGTTGTATTTACTTGTCTGCCACTGTGCAGGAGATTCCGTATAGGCGTTCGAGTGTTCGAATCCTAATGCGTGACAAATGGTAAGTAAACGCCGTATTTACATATCTGCCACTGTGCAAGAGAATCCGTATAGGTGTTCGAGTGTTCGAACCCTAATGCGTGAGAAATGGTAAGTAAACGCCGTATTTACATATCTTCCACTGTGCAGGAGATTCCGTATAGGTGTTCGAGTGTTCAAACCCTAATGCGTGAGAAATGGTAAGTAAATGCCGTATGTACATATCTGGCACTGTGCAGGAGAATCTGTATAGGTGTTCGAGTGTTCGAACCCTAATGCGTCAGAAATGGAAAGGAAACGTCGTATTTACATATCTGCCACTGTGCAGGAGAATGCGCATAGGTGTTCGAGTGTTCGAACCCTAATGCGTGAGAAATGGTAAGTAAATGCCGTATGTACATATCTGGCACTGTGCAGGAGAATCCGTATAGGTGTTCGGAGTGTTCGAACCCTAATGCGTGAGAAATGGTAAGGAAACATTGTATTTACATATCTGCCACTGTGCAGGAGAATCCGTATAGGTGTTTGAGTGTTCGAACCCTAATGCGTGAGAAAGGGTAAGTGAACGCCGTATTTACATATCTGCCATTATGCGGCAGAATCCGTATACGTATTCGTGTGTTCGAACCCTAGTGCATGAGAAATGGTAAGTAAATGCCGTATTTACATATCTGCCACTGTGCAGGAAAATCCGTATACGTATTCGAGTGTTCCAACCCTAATGCGTGAGAAATTGCAAGTAAACGCCGTATTTACATGTCTGCCACTGTGCAGGAGAATGCGCATAGGTGTTCGAGTGTTCGAACCCTAATGCGTGAGAAATGGTAAGTAAATGCCGTATTTACATATCTGCTACTGTGCAAGAGAATCCGTATAGGTGTTCGAGTGTTCAAATCCAAATGCGTGAGAAATGGTAAGGAAACATTGTATTTACATATCTGCCACTGTGCAGGAGAATCCGTATAGGTGTTTGAGTGTTCGAACCCTAATGCGTGAGAAAGGGTAAGTGAACGCCGTATTTACATATCTGCCATTATGCGGCAGAATCCGTATACGTATTCGTGTGTTCGAACCCTAGTGCATGAGAAATGGTAAGTAAATGCCGTATTTACATATCTGCCACTGTGCAGGAAAATCCGTATACGTATTCGAGTGTTCCAACCCTAATGCGTGAGAAATTGCAAGTAAACGCCGTATTTACATGTCTGCCACCGTGCGGGAGAATCCGTATAGGTGTTCGAGTGTTCGAACCCTAATGCGTGAGAAATGGTAAGTAAACGCCGTATTTACATATCTTCCACTGCGCAGGAGATTCCGTATAGGTGTTCGAGTGTTCAAACCCTAATGCGTGAGAAATGGTAAGTAAACGCCGTATTTCCATATCTGCCACTGTGCAGGAGAATCCGTATACATGTTCGAGTGTTCGAACCCTAATGCGAGGGAAATGGTAAGTGATCGCCGTATTTACATATCTGCCACTGTGCAGGGGAATCCGTATAGGTGTTCGAGTGTTCGAACCTTAATTCGTGAGAAATGGTAAGTAAACGCCGTATTTACATATCTGCCACTGTGCAGGAGAATCCGTATAGGTGTTCGAGTGTTCGAACCTAATGCGTGAGAAATGGTAAGTAAATGGCGTATTTACATATCTGCTACTGTGCAGGAGAATCCATATAGGTGTTCGAGTGTTCAAACCCTAATACGTGAGAAATGGTAAGGAAACATTGTCTTTAGATATCTGCCACTGTGCAGGAGAATCCGTATGGGTGTTCGAGTATTCAAACCCTAATGCATGAGAAATGGCAAGGAAAGGGTTGTATTTACATGTCTGCCACTGTGCAGGAGATTCCGTATAGGCGTTCGAGTGTTCGAATCCTAATGCGTGAGAAATGGTAAGTAAACGCCGTATTTACATATATGCCACTGTGCAGGAGAATCCGTATAGGTGTTCGAGTGTTCGAACCCTAATGCGTGAGAAATGGTAAGGAAAGGTTGTATTTACATATCTGCCACTGTGCAGGAGATTCCGTATAGGTGTTCGAGTGTTCGAACCCTAATGCATGGGAAATGGTAAGTAAACGCCATATTTACATATCTGCCACTGTGCAGGAGAATCCGTATCGGTATTCGAGTGTTCGGACCCTAATGCGTGAGAAATGGCAACTATACGCCGTATTTACATATCTGCCACTGTGCAGGAGAATCCGTATCGGTGTTCGAGTGGTCGAACCCTAATGCGTTAGAAATGGTAAGTAAACGCCGTATTTACAAATCTGCCACTGTGCAAGAGAATCCGTATGGTGTTCCGAGTGTTCGAACCCTAATGCGCGAGAAATGGTAAGTAAACGCCGTATTTACATATCTGCCACTGTGCAGGTGAATCTATATCGGTGTACGAGCGTTCGAACCCTAATCCATGAGAAATGGTAAGTAACGCCGTATTTACATATCTGCCACTGTGCAGGAGAATCCGTATAGGTGTTCGAGTGTTCGAACCCTAATGCGTGAGAAATGGTAAGTAAACGCCGTATTTACATATCTTCCACTGTGCAGGAGATTCCGTATAGGTGTTCGAGTGTTCAAACCCTAATTCGTGAGAAATGGTAAGGAATGGTTGTATTTACATATCTGCCACTGTGCAGGGACAATCTGTATACGTATTCGAGTGTTCGAACCCTAATGCGTGAGAAATGGTAAGTAAATGCCGTATTTACATACCTGCCACTGTGCAGGAGATTCCGTATAGGTGTTCGAGTGTTCAAACCCTAATGCGTGAGAAATGGTAAGGAAACATTGTATTTACATATCTACCACTGGGCAGGGGAATCCGTATAGGTGTTTGAGTGTTCGAACCCTAATGCGTGAGAAAGGGTAAGTAAACGCCGTATTTACATGTCTGCCACCGTGCAGGAGAATCCGTATAGGTGTTCGATTGTTCGAACCCTAATGCGTGAGAAATGGTAAGTAAACGCCGTATTTACATATCTTCCACTGTGCAGGAGATTCCGTATAGGTATTCGAGTGTTCAAACCCTAATGCGTGAGAAATGGTAAGTGAACGCCGTATTTCCATATCTGCCACTGTGCAGGAGAATCCGTATAGGTGTTCGAGTGTTCGAACCTCATGCGTGTGAAATGGTAAGTAAATGGCGTATTTACATATCTGCTACTGTGCAGGAGAATCCATATAGGTGTTCGAGTGTTCAAACCCTAATGCGTGAGAAATGGTACGGAAAGATTGTCTTTAGATATCTGCCACTGTGCAGGAGAATCCGTGTAGGTGTTCGAGTGTTCAAACCCTAATGCGTGAGAAATGGCAAGGAAAGGTTGTATTTACTTGTCTGCCACTGTGCAGGAGATTCCGTATAGGCGTTCGAGTGTTCGAATCCTAATGCGTGAGAAATGGTAAGTAAACGCCGTATTTACATATCTGCCACTGTGCAGGAGAATCCGTATAGGTGTTCGAGTGTTCGAACCCTAGTGCGTGAGAAATGGTAAGGAAAGGTTGTATTTACATATCTGCCACTGTGCAGGAGAATCTGTATCGGTATTCGAGTGTTCGGACCCTAATGCGTGAGAAATGGCAACTATACGCCGTATTTACATATCTACCACTGTGCAGGAGAATCCGTATCGGTGTTCGAGTGGTCGAACCCTAATGCGTTAGAAATGGTAAGTAAACGCCGTATTTACAAATCTGCCACTGTGCAAGAGAATCCGTATGGTGTTCGAGTGTTCGAACCCTAATGCGCGAGAAATGGTAAGTAAACGCCGTATTTACATATCTGCCACTGTGCAGGTGAATCTGTATCGGTGTACGAGTGTTCGAAGCCTAATCCGTGAGAAATGGTAAGTAACGCCGTATTTACATATCTGCCACTGTGCAGGAGAATCCGTCTCGGTGTTCCAGTGTTCGGACCCCAATGCGTGAGAAGTGCTAACTAAACGCCGTACTTACATATCTGCCACTGTGCAGGAGAATCCGTATAGGTGTTCGAGTGTTCGAACCCTAATGCGTGAGAAATGGTAACGAAACGTTGTATTTACATATCTGCACTGTGCAGGAGAATCCGTATAGGTGTTCGAGTGTTCGAACCCTAATGCGTCAGAAATGGAAAGGAAACGTCGTATTTACATATCTGCCACTGTGCAGGAGAATGCGCATAGGTGTTCGAGTGTTCGAACCCTAATGCGTGAGAAATGGTAAGTAAACGCCGTATTTACATATCCGCTACTGGTGCAGGACAATCCGTATAGGTGTTCGAGTGTTCAAACCCAAATGCGTGAGAAATGGTAAGGAAACATTGTTTTTACATATCTGCCACTGTGCAGGAGAATCCGCATAGGTGTTTGAGTGTTCGAACCCTAATGCGTGAGAAAGGTTAAGTGAACGCCGTATTTACATATCTGCCATTATGCAGCAGAATCCGTATACGTATTCGTGTGTACGAACCCTAGTGCGTGAGAAATGGTAAGTAAATGCCGTATTTACATATCTGCCACTGTGCAGGAAAATTCGTATACGTATTCGAGTGTTCCAACCCTAATGCGTGAGAAATTGTAAGTAAACGCCGTATTTACATGTCCGCCACCGTGGAGGAGAATCCGTATAGGTGTTCAAGTGTTCGAACCCTAATGCGTGAGAAATGGTAAGTAAACGCCGTATTTACATATCTTCCACTGTGCAGGAGATTCCGTATAGGTGTTCGAGTGTTCAAACCCTAATGCGTGAGAAATGGTAAGTAAACGCCGTATTTACATATCTGCCACTGTGCAGGGGAATCCATATAGGTGTTCGAGTGTTCGAACCTTAATGCGTGAGAAATGGCAAGTAAATGCCGTATTTACATATCTGCCACTGTGCAGGAAAATCCGTATACGTATTCGAGTGTTCGAACCCTAATGCGTGAGAAATTGTAAGTAAACGCCGTATTTACATGTCTGCCACTGTACAGGAGAATCCGTATAGGTGTTCCAGACGTTCGAAACCTAATGCGTGAGAAATGGTAATTAAATGGCGTATTTACATATCTGCCACTGTGCAGGAGAATCCGTATACGTGTTCAAGTGTTCGAACCCTAATGCGTGAGAAATGGTAAGTAAATGGCGTATTTACAGATCTGCCACTGTGCAGGAGAATCCGTATACGTGTTCGAGTGTTCGAACCCTAATGCGTGAGAAATGGTAAGGAATGGTTGTATTTACATATCTGCCACTGTGCAGGAGAATCCGTATACGTATTCGAGTGTTCGAACCCTAATGTGTGAGAAATGGTAAGTAAATGCCGTATTTACAAATCTGCCACTGTGCAGGAATATCCGTATACGTATTCGAGTGTTCGAACCCTAATGCGTGAGAAAATTGTAAGTAAACGCCATATTACATGTCTACCACAGCGCAGGAGAATCCGTATTGGTGTTCAAGTGTTCGAACCCCAATGCGTGAGAAATGGTAAGTAAACGCCGTATCTACATATCCTCCACTGTGCAGGAGATTCCGTATAGGTGTTCGAGTGTTCGAACCCTAATGTGTGAGAAATGGTAAGTAAATGCCGTATTTACGTATCTGCCACTGTGCAGGAGAATCCGTATGCGTATTCGAGTGTTCGAACCCTAATGCGTGAGAAATTGTAAGTGAACGCCGTATTGACATATCTGCCACTGTGCAGGAGAATCCGTATAGGTGTTTGAGTGTTCGAACCCTAATGCGTGAGAAATGGCAAGTAAACGCCGTATTTGCATATCTGCCACTATGCAGGAGAATCCGTATCGGTGATCGAGTGTTCGTACCCTAATGCGTGAGAAGTGCTTACTAAACGCCGTATTTACATATCTGCCACTTTGCAGGCGAATCCGTATAGGTGTTCGAGTGTTCGAACCCTAATGCGTGAGAAATGGTAAGGAAACGTTGTATTTACATATCTGCCACTGTGCAGGAGAATCCGTATAGGTGTTCGAGTGTTCGAACCCTAATGCATGGGAAATGGTAAGTAAACGCCATATTTACATATCTGCCACTGTGCAGGAGAATCTGTATCGGTATTCGAGTGTTCGGACCCTAATGCGTGAGAAATGGCAACTATACGCCGTATTTACATATCTACCACTGTGCAGGAGAATCCGTATCGGTGTTCGAGTGGTCGAACCCTAATGCGTTAGAAATGGTAAGTAAACGCCGTATTTACAAATCTGCCACTGTGCAAGAGAATCCGTATGGTGTTCGAGTGTTCGAACCCTAATGCGCGAGAAATGGTAAGTAAACGCCGTATTTACATATCTGCCACTGTGCAGGTGAATCTGTATCGGTGTACGAGTGTTCGAACCCTAATCCGTGAGAAATGGTAAGTAACGCCGTATTTACATATCTGCCACTGTGCAGGAGAATCCGTATAGGTGATCGAGTGTTCGAACCCTAATGCGTGAGAAATGGTAAGTAAACACCGTATTTACATATCTTCCACTGCGCAGGAGATTCCGTATAGGTGTTCGAGTGTTCAAACCCTAATGCGTGAGAAATTGTAAGTAAACACCACATTTACATGTCTGCCACTGTACAGGAGAATCCGTATAGGTGTTCCAGACGTTCGAAACCTAATGCGTGAGAAATGGTAATTAAATGGCGTATTTACATATCTGCCACTGTGCAGGAGAATCCGTATACGTGTTCAAGTGTTCGAATCCTAATGCGTGAGAAATGGTAAGTAAATGGCGTATTTACAGATCTGCCACTGTGCAGGAGAATCCGTATACGTGTTCGAGTGTTCGAACCCTAATGCGTGAGAAAATGGTAAGGAATGGTTGTATTTACATATCTGCCACTGTGCAGGAGAATCCGTATACGTATTCGAGTGTTCGAACCCTAATGTGTGAGAAATGGTAAGTAAATGCCCGTATTTACAAATCTGCCACTGTGCAGGAATATCCGTATACGTATTCGAGTTGTTCGAACCCTAATGCGTGAGAAATTGTAAGTAAACGCTATATTTACATGTCTACCACAGCGCAGGAGAATCCGTATAGGTGTTCAAGTGTTCGAACCCCAATGCGTGAGAAATGGTAAGTAAACGCCGTATCTACATATCTTCCACTGTGCAGGAGATTCCGTATAGGTGTTCGAGTGTTCGAACCCTAATGTGTGAGAAATGGTAAGTAAATGCCGTATTTACGTATCTGGCACTGTGCAGGAGAATCCGTATGCGTATTCGAGTGTTCGAACCCTAATGCGTGAGAAATTGTTAGTGAACGCCGTATTGACATATCTGCCACTGTGCAGGAGAATCCGTATAGGTGTTTGAGTGTTCGAACCCTAATGCGTGAGAAACGGCAAGTAAACGCCGTATTTGCATATCTGCCACTATGCAGGAGAATCCGTATCGGTGTTCGAGTGTTCGAACTCTAATCTGTGAGAAATGGTAAGTAACGCCGTATTTACATATCTCCCACCATGCAGAAGAATCCGTAACGCTGTTCGAGTGTTCGAACTCTAATCTGTGAGAAATGGTAAGTAACGCCGTATTTACACATCTGCCCCTGTGCAAGAGAATCCGTGTAGGTGTTTTAGTGTTCGAACCCTAATGCGTGAGAAATGGTAAGGAAACGTTGTATTTACATATCTGCCACTGAGCAGGAGAATCTGTATAGGTGTTCGAGTGTTCGAAGCCAAATGCGTGAGAAATGGTAAGTAAATGCCGTATTTGCATATCTGCTGCTGTGCAGGAGAATCCGTATACGTGTTGGAGTGTTCGAACCCTAATGTGGGAGAATTGGCAACGAAACGTTGTATTTACATATCTGCCACTGTGCAGGAGAATCCGTATAGGTGTTCGAGTGTTCGAACTCTAATGTGCAAGAAATGGAAAGGAAAGGTTGTATTTACATATCTGCCACTGTGTAGGCGAATCCGTATTGGTGTTCGAGTGTTCGAACCCTAGTGCGTGAGAAATGGTTAGTAAATGCCGTATTTACATGTTTGCCACTGTGCAAGGAGAATCCGTATAGGTGTTCGAGTGTTCGAACCCTAATGCGTCAGAAATGGTAAGGAAACGTCGTATTGAAATATCTGCCACTGTGCAGCAGAATCCGTATAGGTGTTCGAGTGTTTGAACGCTAATTGCGTGTGAAATGGTAAGGAAACGTTGTATTTACATATCTGCCACTGTGCAGGAGAATCCGTATAAGTGTTCGAGTGTTCGAACCCTAATGCGTGAGAAATGGCAAGTAAATGCCGTATTTATATATCTGCCACTGTGTAGGGAGAATCCGTATACGTGTTCGAGTGTTCGAACCCTAATGCGTGAGAAGTGGTAACGAAACGTTGTATTTACATATCTGCCACTGTGCAGGAGAATCCGTATAGGTGTTCGAGTGTTCGAACCCGAATGCGTGAGAAATGGTAACGAAAGGTTGTATTTACATATCTGCCACTGTGCAGGCGAATCTGTATTGGTGTTCGTGTGTTCGAACCCCAACGCATGGGAAATGGTATGTAAATGCCGTATTTACATATCTGCCACTATGGAGGAGAATCCGTATACGTATTCGAGTGTTCGAACCCTAATGCGTGAGAAATGGTAAGTAAATGCCGTATTTACATATCTGCCACTGTGCAGGGAGAATCCGTATAGGTGTTTGAGTGTTCGAACCCTAATGCGTGAGAAATGGCAAGTAAACGCCGTATTTACATATCTGCCACTATGCAGGAGAATCCGTATCGGTGTTCGAGTGTTCGTACCCTAATGCGTGAGAAGTGCTTACTAAAC
>JAXFYN010000735.1:65037-110557 GCA_036172215.1 Camellia granthamiana
TCATTTCTCACGCATTAGGGTTTAAACACTCGGATACTTATTCGGGCCCTCTTGCATGATGTAAGATATGTAATTATTGTGTTTCTGTGCCATTTCACATGCATTAGGGATTAAACACTACGACACTTATTCGGACCCTCTTGCATGATGGCAGATATGAAATTATTGTGTTTCCTTGCCATTTCTCACGCATTGGGGTTTAAACACTCGGACACTTATTCGGACCCTCTTGCATGATGGTGGATATGTAATTATCGTGTTTCCTTGCCATTTCCAACGCAGTACGGTTCAAACAGTTGGACACTTATTCGGACCCTATTGCATGATGGCAGATATGCAAGTATTGTGTTTCCTTGCCATTTCGCACGCATTAAGGTTTAAACACTCGGACACTTATTCGCACCTTCTTGCATGATGGCAGATATATAATTATTCTGTTTCCTTGCCATTTCCCACGCAGTAGGGTTTAAACAGTCGGACCCTTATTCGGACCCTGTTGCATGATGGCAGATATGTAATTATTGTGTTTCCTTTTCATTTCTCACACATTAGGGTATAAACACGCGGACACTTATTCGGACCCTCTTGCATGATGGCTGATATGTAATTACTGTGTTTCCTGTCCATTTCTCATGCATTACGGTTTAAACACTACGACATTTATTCGGACCCTCTTGCGTGATGGCAGATTTGTAATTATTGTGTTTCCTTAACATTTTTCACGCATTAGGGTTTAAACACTTACACACTTATTCGGACCCTCTTGCATGATGGCAGATATGTAATTATCATGTTTCCTTGCCATTTCCCACGCATTAGGGTTTAAACACTCGGGCATTTATTCAGAATCTCTTGCATCATGGCAGTTATGTAATTATTGTGTTTCCTTGCCATTTCTCACGCATTAGGGTTTAAACACTCGGACACTTATTCGGAACCTCTGGCACGGTGGTAGATATGTAATTATTGTCTTTCCTTGCCATTTCTCACTCATTAGGGTTTAAGCACTCGGACACTTATTCGGACCCTGCTGCATGATGGCAGATATGTAATTATTGTGTTTCCATTCCATTTCTCACGCATTGGGGATTAAACACTCAGACACTTATTCGGACCCTCTTGGATGGTGGCAGATATGTAATTATTGTCTTTCCTAGCCATTTCTCACGCATTCGGATTTAAACACTAGGACACTTGTTCGAACCCTCTTGCATGATGGAAGATATGTAATTATGGTGTTTTCTTGCGATTTTTCACGCATTACGGTTTAAACACTCGGACACTTATTCGTACCCTCTTGCATGATGGCAGAGATGTAATTATTGTGTTTCCTTGCCATTTCTCTTCCATTAAGGTTTTAAACACTACGACACTTGTTCGGACCCTCTTGCATGATGGCAGATTTGTAATTATTGTGTTTCCTTGCCATTTCTCAAGCATTGCGATTTAAACACTCGGACACTTATTCGGACCCTCTTGCATGATGGCAGATATGCAATTATCTTGTTTCCTTGCCATTTCCCACGCATTAGGGTTTAAACACTCGGACACTTATTTAGACCCTCTAGCATCGTGGTAGTTATGTAATTATTGTGTTTCCTTGCCGTTTCTCACGCATTAGGGTTTAAACACTCGGACACTTATTCGGACGCTCTTGGAAGATGGCAGATATGTAATTATCGTGTTTCATTGCCATTTCTCATGCATTAGGGTTTAAACACTCGGACACTTGTTCGGACCCTCTTGCATGATTGCAAATATGTAATTATTGTGTTTCCTTGCCATTTCTCACGCATTAGGGTTTAAACACTCGGACACTTAGTCGGACCCTCGTGCATGGTGGTAGATACGTAATTATTGTGTTTCCTTGCCATTTCTCACGCATTAGGGTTTAAACACTCGGACACTTGTTCAGACCCTCTTGCTTGATTGCAGATATGTAATTATTGTGTTTCCTTGCCATTTCTCATGCATTACGGTTTAAACACTCGGACACTTAGTCGGACCCTCTTGCATGGTGACAGATATGTAATTATTGTGTTTCCTTGCCATTTCTCACGCATTAGGGTTTAAACACTCGAACACTTGTTTGGACCCTCTTGCACGATGGCAGATATGTAATTATGGTGTTTTCTTGCGATTTCTCACGCATTAAGATTTAAACACTCGGACACTTATTCGCACCCTCTTGCATGATGGTAGATATATAATTATTGTGTTTTCTTGTCATTTCTTGTAATTATTGTGTTTCCGTGCCATTTCCCACGCATTAACGTACAAACACTCGGACACTTATTCGGACCCTCTTGCATGATGGCAGATATGTAATTGTTGTGTTTCCTTGCCATTTCCCATGCAATAGGGTTTAAACAGTCAGACACTTATTCGGACCCAGTTGCATGATGGCAGATATGTGATTATTGTGTTTCCTTGCCATTTCTGACGCATTAGGGTTTAAACACTCGGACACTTATTCGGACCCTCTTGCATGATGGCGGATATGCAATTATTGTGTTTCTTTTTCATTTCTCATGCATTTGGGTTAGAACATTACGACACTTATTCGAACCCTCTTGCATGACAGCAGATATGTAATTATTGTGTTTCCATGCCATTTCTCACGCATTGGGGTTTAAACACTCGAACACTTGTTCCGGCACTCTTGAATGATGGCAGATATGTAATTATTGTGTTTCCTTGCCATTTCTCATGCATTAGGGTTTTAAACAGTCGGACACTTATTCGAACCCTCATGCATGATGGCAGATTTGTAATTATTATGTTTCGTTGCCATTTCTCACGCATTACGGTTCAAGCACTCGGACACTTATTCGAACCCTCTAGCATGATGGCAGATATGCAATTATCGTGTTTCCGTGCCATTTCCCACGCATTAGGGTTTAAAACACTCGGACACTCTTTCGGACCCTCTTGCATCATGGCAGTTATGTAATTATTGTGTTTCTTTGCCATTTCTCACGCATTAGGGTTTAAACACTCGGACACTTATTCGGAACCTCTGTCACGGTGGTAGATATGTAATTATTGTCTTTCCGTGCCATTTCTCACTCATTAGGGTTTAAACACTCGGACACTTATTCGGACCCTACTGCATGATGGCTGATATGTAATTATTGTGTTTCCTTGCCATTTCTCACGCATTGGGGATTAAACACTCAGACACTTATTCGAACCCTCTTGCTTGGTGGCAGATATGTAATTATTGTGTTTCCTTGCCATTTCTCACGCATTAGGATTTAAACACTAGGACACTTGTTCGAACCCTCTTACATGATGGCAGATATGTAATTATGGTGTTTTCTTGCGATTTTTCACGCATTACGGTTTAAACACTAGGCACTTATTCGCACCCTCTTGCATGAAGGCAGATATGTAATTATTGTGTTTCCTTCTCATTTCTTATAATTGCTGTGTTTCCTTGCCATTTCCCATGCATTAAGGTTTAAACACTCGGACACTTATTCGGACCCTCTTACATGATGGTAGAGATGTAATTATCGTTTTTCCTTGCCATTTCTCTTGTATTAGGGTTTTAAACACTACGACATTTGTTCGGACCCTCTTGCATGATAGCAGATTTGTAATTATTGTGTTTCCTTGCCATTTATCACGCATTGCGGTTTAAACACTCGGGCACTTATTCGGACCCTCTTGCATGATGGCAGATATGCAATTATCGTGTTTCCTTGCCATTTCCCACGCATTAGGCTTTGAACACTTGGACACTTATTCAGACCCTCTTGCATCGTGGCAGTTATGTAATTATTGTGTTTCCTTGCCATTTCTCACGCATTAGGGTTTAAACACTCGGACACTTATTCGGACGCTCTTGCAAGATCGCAGATATGTAACTATGGTGTTTCCTTGCCATTTCTCATGTATTAGGGTTTAAACACTCGGACACTTGTTCGGACCCTCTTGCATGATTGCAGATATGTAATTATTGTGTTTCCTTGCCATTTCTCACGCATTAGGGTTTAAACACTCGGACACTTAGTCGGACCCTCTTGCATGGTGGCAGATATGTAATTATTGTGTTTCCTTGCCATTTCTCGCGCATTAGGGTTTAAACACTCGGACACTTGTTCGGACCCTCTTGCATGATTGCAGATATGTAATTATTGTGTTTCCCTGCCAATTCCCATGCATTACGGTTTAAACACTCGAACACTTAGTCAGACCCCCTTGCATGGTGACAGATATGTAATTATTGTGTTATTTTTCCATTTCTCACGCATTACGGTTTAAGCGCTCGGAAACTTATTCGAACCCTCTTGTATGATGGCGGATATGCAATTATCGTGTTTCCTTGCCTCTTCCCATGCATTAGGGTTTAAAACGCTCGGACACTTTTTCGGACCATCTTGCGTCATGCAGTTATGTAATTATTGTGTTTTCTTGCCATTTCTCATGCATTCGGGCCCTCTTGCATGATGGCAGATATGTAATTATTGTGTTTCCTTGCCATTTCGCACGTAACAGGGTTTAAACAGTCGGACACTTATTCGGACCCTGTTGCATGATGCCAGATATGTAATTATTGTGTTTCGTTGTCATTTCTCACGCATTAGGGTTTAAACACTCGGATACTTATTCGGGCCCTTTAGCATGGTGGCAGATATGTAATTATTGTGTTTAAATGCCATTTCACATGCATTAGGGTTTAAACACTACGACACTTATTCGGACACTCTTGCATGATGGCAGATATGAAATTTTTGATGTTTCCTTGCCATTTCTCACGCATTGGGGTTTAAATACTCGGACACTTATTCGGACCCTCTTGCATGATGGCAGATATGTAATCATCATATTTCCTTGCCATTTCCAACGCAATACGGTTCAAACAGTCGGACACTAATTCGGACCCTGTTGCATGATGGCAGATATGTAATTATTGTGTTTCCTTGCCATTTCCCACGCATTAAGGTTTAAACACTCGGACACTTATTCGCACCTTCTTGCATGATGGCAGATATGTAATTATTCTGTTTCCTTGCCATTTCCCACGCAATAGGGTTTAAACAGTCGGACCCTTATTCCGACCCTGTTGCATGACGGCAGATATGTAATTATTGTGTTTCCTTGTCATTTCTCATGCATTAGGGTTTAAACACTCGGACACTTATTCGGACCCTCTTGCATGATCGCAGATATGTAATTATTGTGTTTCCTTGCCATTTCTCATGCATTACGGTTTAAACACTACGACACTTGTTCGGACCCTCTTGCGTGATAGCAGATTTGTAATTATTGTGTTTCCTTGACATTTCTCACGCATTAGGGTTTAAACACTCAGACACCTATTCGGACCCTCTTGCATGATGGCAGATACGTAATTATCGTGTTTCCTTGCCATTTCCAACGCATTAGGGTTTAAACACTCGGACATTTATTCTTAATCTCTTGCATCATGGCAGTTATGTAATTATTGTGTTTCCTTGCCATTTCTCACGCATTAGGGTTTAAACACTCGGACACTTATTCGGAACCTCTGGCACGGTGGTAGATATGTAATTATTGTCTTTCCTTGCCATTTCTCACGCATTAGGG
This sequence comes from Camellia granthamiana, assembly GCA_036172215.1. Taxonomy (NCBI): domain Eukaryota; kingdom Viridiplantae; phylum Streptophyta; class Magnoliopsida; order Ericales; family Theaceae; genus Camellia; species Camellia granthamiana. The sequence continues at coordinate 70,612 of JAXFYN010000735.1, forward strand.
TTTAAACACTACGACACTTATTCGGACCCACTTGCATGATGGCAGATTTGTAATTATTGTGTTTCCTTGCCATTTCTCACGCATTAGGGTTTGAACACTCGGACCCTTATTTGGACCCTCTTGCATGATGGCAGATATGCAATGATCGTGTTTCCTTGCCATTTCCCACGCATTAGGGTTTGAACACTTGGACACTTATTCAGACCTCTTGCATCGTGGCAGTTATGTAATTATTGTGTTTCCTTGCCATTTCTCACGCATTAGGGTTTAAACACTCGGACACTTATTCGGACGCTCTTGCAAGATGGCAGATATGTAATTATGGTGTTTCCTTGCCATTTCTCATGCATTAGGGTTTAAACACTCGAACACTTGTTCGGACCCTCTTGCATGATTGCAGATATGTAATTATTGTGTTTCCTTGCCATTTCTCACGCATTAGGGTTTAAACACTCGGACACTTAGTCGGACCCTCTTGCATGGTGGCAGATATGTAATTATTGTGTTTCCTTGCCATTTCTCGCGCATTAGGGTTTAAACACTCGGACACTTTTTCGGACCCTCTTGCATGATTGCAGATATGTAATTATTGTGTTTCCTTGCCATTTCCCATGCATTACGGTTTAAACACTCGGATACTTAGTCGGACCCTCTTGCTTGGTGACAGATATGTAATTATTGTGTTTCGTTGCCATTTCTCACGCATTACGGTTTAAGCACTCAGAAACTTATTCGAACCCTCTTGTATGATGGCAGATATGCAATTATCGTGTTTCCTTGCCTTTTCCCATGCATTAGGGTTTAAAACGCTCGGACACTTTTTCGGACCCTCTTGCATCATGGCAGTTATGTCATTATTGTGTTTTCTTGCCATTTCTCACGCATTCGGGTTTAAACGCTCGGACACTTATTCGAATCCTCTTGCAAGATGGCAGATACGTAATTATGGTGTTCCTTGCCATTTCTGATGCATTAGCGTTTGAACACAAGGACACTTGTTCGGACCCTCTTGCATGGTGGCAGATATGTAATTATTGTGTTTCCATGCCATTTCCCACGCATTAAGGTACAAACTCGGACACTTATTCGGACCCTCTTGCGTGATGGCAGATATGTAATTATTGTGATTCCTTGACCTTTCCCACGCAATAGGGTTTAAAAAGTCGGACACTTATTCGGACCATGTTGCACGATGGCAGATATGTAATTATTGTGCTTCCTTGTCATTTCTCACGCATTCGGGTTTAAACACTCGGACACTTATTCGGACCCTCTTGCATGGTGGCGGATATGTAATTATTGTGTTTCCTTGTCATTTCTCTCATGCATTACGGCTTAAATACTACGACACTTATTCGGACCCTCTAGCATGACGGCAGATATGTAATTATTGTGTTTCCTTGCCATTTCTCACGCATTGGGGTTTAAATACCCGAACACTTGTTCGGGCCCTCTTGCATGATGGCAGATAAGTAATTAATGAGTTTTCTTACCATTTCTCATGCATTAGGGTTTTAAACAGTCGGACACTTATTCGAACCCTCTTGCATGATGGCAGATTTGTAATTATTGTGTTTCCTTGCCATTTCTCATGCAATACGGTTTAAGCACTCAGACACGTATTCGAACCCTCTTGCATGATGGCAGATATGTAATTATCGTGTTTCCTTGCCGTTTCCCATGCATTAGGGTTTAAAACACTCGGACACATATTCGGACCCTCTTGCATCATGGCAGTTATGTAATTATTGTGTTTCCTTGCCATTTCTCACGCATTTGGGTTTAAACACTCGGACACTTATTCGGATCCTCTTGCAAGACGGCAGATATGTAATTATGGTGTTTCCTTGCCATTTCTCACGCATTAGGGTTTAAACACTCGGACACTTGTTCGGTCCCTCTTGCATGATTGCAGATATGTAATTATTGTGTTTCCTTGCCATTTCTCACGCATTAGCGTTTAATCACTTGGACACTTATTCGGACCCTCTTGCGTCGTGGCAGATATGTAATTATTGTGTTTCCTTGCCATTTCTCATGCATTAGGGTTTAAACACTCGGACACTTGTTCGGACCCTCTTGCATGATGGCAGATATGTAATTATGCTATTTTTTTGCGATTTCTCACGCATTAAGGTTTAAACGCTCGGACACTTAATCGCACCCTCTTACATGATGGCAGATATATAATTATTGTGTTCACTTGTCATTTCTTGTAATTATTGTGTTTCCAAGCCGTTTCCCACGCATTAAGGTACAAACACTCGGACACTTATTCACACCCTCTTGCATGATGGCAGATATGTAATTATTGTGTTTGCTTGCCATTTCCCACGCAATAGGGTTTAAACAGTCGGACACTTATTCGGACCCTGTTGCATGATGGCAGATATGTAATTATTGTGTTTCCTTGTCATTTCTGACGCATTAGGGTTTCAACACTCGGACACTTATTCGGACCCTCTTGCATGATAGCTGATATGTAATTATTGTGTTTCCTTGCCATTTCTCACGCATTGGGGTTTAAACAATCGAACACTTATTCGGGCGCTCTTGCATGATGGCAAATATGTGATTACTGTGTTTCCTTGCCATTTTCCATGCATTAGGATTTTAAACAGTCGGACACTTATTCGAACCCTTCTATATGATGGCAGATTTGTAATTATTGTATTTCCTTGCCATTTCTCACGCATTATGGTTTAAACACTCGGACACTTATTCGAACCCTCTTGCATGATGGCGGATATGCAATTATCGTGTTTCCTTGCCATTTCCCACGCATTAGGGTTTAAAACCCTCGGACACTTATTCGGACCCTCTTGCATCAGGGCAGTTATGTAATTGTTGTGTTTCCTTGCCATTTCTCACGCATTCGGGTTTAAACACTCGGACACTTATTCGGATCCTCTTGCAAGATGGCATATATGTAATTATGGTGTTTCCTTGCCATTTCTCATGCTTTACGGTTTAAAAATTCGGACACTTATTCGGACCCCACTGCATGATGGCAGATATGTAATTATTATATTTCCTTGCCATCTCTCACACATTGGGGATTAAACACTCAGACACTTATTTGGACCCTCTTGCATGGTGGCAGATATGTAATAATTGTGTTTCCTTGCCATTTCTCACGCATTAGGATTTAAACACTAGGACACTTGTTCGAACCCTCTTGCATGATGGCAGATATTTAATTATGGTGTTTTCTTGCGATTTTTCACGCATTACGGTTTAAACACTAGGACACTTATTCGGACCCTCTTGCATGATGGCAGATTTGTAATTATTGTGTTTCCTTGCCGTTTCTCACGCATTACGGTTGAAACAGTTGGACACATATTCAGACCGTCTTGCATGATGGTAGATATGCAATTATCGTGTTTCCTTGCCATTTCCCACGCATTAGGGTTTAAACATTCGGACACTTATTCAGACCCTCATGCATCACGGCAGTTATGTAATTATTGTGTTTCCTTGCCATTTCTCATGCATTAGGTTTAAACACTCGGACACATATTCGGACCCTCTTGCAAGATGGCAGATATGTAATTATGGTGTTTCCCTGCCATTTCTTACGCATTACGGTTTAAACACTCGGACACTTGTTCGGACCCTCTTGTATGATTGCAGATATGTAATTATTGTGTTTCCTTACCATTTCTCACGCATTAGGGTTTAAACACTCGGACACTTATTCGGATCCTCTTGCATGGTGGCAGATATGTAATTATTGTGTTTCCTTGCCATTTCTCACGCATTAGGGTTTAAACACTCGGACACTTGTTCAGACCCTCTCGCATGATGGCAGATATGTAATTATGCTATTTTCTTGCGATTTCTCACGCATTAAGGTTTAAACACTCGGACACTTATTCGCACCCTATTGCGTGATGGTAGATATATAATTATTGCGTTTGCTTGTCATTTCTTGTAATTATTGTGTTTCCATGCCATTTCCCACGCATTAAGGTACAAACACTCGGACACCTATTCGGACCCTTTTGCATGATGGAAAATATATGTAATTATTGTGTTTCCTTGCCATTTCCCACGCTATAGGGTTTAAACATCCAGACACTTATTCGGACACTGTTGCATGATTGCAGATATGTAATTATTGTGTTTCCTTGCCATTTCTCACGCATTGGGGTTTAAACACTCGAACACTTGTTCGGGCCCTCTTGCATGATGGCAGATATGTAATTATTGAGTTTTCTTACCATTTCTCATGTATTAGGGTTTTAAACAGTCGGACACTTATTCGAACCCTCTTGCATGATGGCAGATTTGTAATTATTGTGTTTCCTTGTCATTTCTCACGCATTACGGTTTAAGCACTCAGACACTTATTCGAACCCTCTTGCATGATGGCAGATATGTAATTATTGCGTTTCCTTGCCATTTCTCACACATTGGGGTTTAAACACTTCGACACTTATTCGAACCCTTTTGCATGATGGCAGATATGTAATTATCATGTTTCCTTGCCATTTCCAACGCAATACGGTTTAAACAGTCGGACACTTATTCGGACCCTCTTGCATGATGGCGGATATGCAATTATCGTGTTTCCTTGCCATTTCCCACGCATTAGGGTTTAAAACACTCAGACACTTATTCGGACCCTCTTGCATCATGGCAGTTATGTAATTATTGTGTTTCCTTGGCATTTCTCACGTATTTGGGTTTAAACACTTGGACACTTATTCGGATCCTCTTGCAAGATGGCATATATGTAATTATGGTGTTTCCTTGCCATTTCTCATGCTTTACGGTTTAAAAATTCGGACACTTATTCGGACCCTGCTGCATGATGGCAGATATGTAATTATTATGTTTCCTTGCCATTTCTCACACACTGGGGATTAAACACTCAGACACTTATTTGGACCCTCTTGCATGGTGGCAGATATGTTATTATTGTGTTTCCTTGCCATTTCTCACGCATTAGGATTTAAACACTAGGACACTTGTTCGAACCCTCTTGCATGATGGCAGATATGTAATTATGATGTTTTCTTGCGATTTTTCACGCATTACGATTTAAACACTAGGGCACTTATTCGCACTCTCTTGCATGATGGCAGATATGTAATTATGGTGTTTCCTTGTCATTTCTTATAATTATTGTGTTTGCTTACCATTTCCCACGCATTAAGGTTTAAACACTCGGACACTTATTCGCACCCTCTTGCATGATGGCAGATATGTTGTTATTGTGTTTCCTTGCCATTTCCCACTGAATAGGGTTTAAGCAGTCGGATAGTTATTCGGACCCTGTTGCACGATGGCAGATATGTAATTTTTGTGTTTCGTTGTCATTTCTCATGCATTAGGGTTTAAACACTCGGACACTTATTCGGACCCTCTTGCATGATGGAATAGATGTAATTATTGTGTTTCCTTGCCATTTCTCATGCATTATTGTTTTAAACACTACGACACTTATTCGGACCCTCTTGCATGATGGCAGATTTGTAATTATTGGGTTTCCTTGCCATTTCTCATGCATTACGGTTTAAACACTCGGACACTTATTGAGACCGTCTTGCATGATGGCAGATATGCAATTATCGTGTTTCCTTGCCATTTACCACGCATTAGGGTTTAAACAGTCGGACACTTATTCAGACCCTCTTGCATCACGGCAGTTATGTAATTATTGTGTTACCTTGCCATTTCTCACGCATTAGGTTTAAACACTCGGACACATATTCGGACGCTCTTGCAAGATGGCAGATATGTAATTATGGTGTTTCGCGGCCATTTCTCACGCATTAGGGTTTAAACACTCGTACACTTGTTCGGACCCTCTTGTATGATTGCAGATATGTAATTATGGTGTTTTCTTGCGATTTCTCACGCATTAAGGTTTAAACACTCGGACACTTATTCGGATCCTCTTGCATGGTGGCAGATATGTAATTATTGTGTTTCCTTTCCATTTCTCACGCATTGGGGTTGAAACACTCGGACACTTGTTCGGACCCTCTTGCATGATGGCAGATATGTAATTATGGTGTTTTCTTGCGATTTCTCACGCATTAAGGTTTAAACACTCGGACACTTATTCGCACCCTATTGGATGATGGTAGATATATAATTATTGCGTTTGCTTGTCATTTCTTGTAGTTATTGTGTTTCCATGCCATTTCCCGCGCATTAAGGTACAAACACTCGGACACTTATTCGGACCCTCTTGCATGATGGCAGATATGTAATTATTGTGTTTCCTTGCCATTTCCCACGCAATAGGGTTTAAACAGTCGGACAATTATTCGGACCCTGTGGCATGATGGCAGATATGTAATTATTGTGTTTCCTTGCCATTTCCCACGCAATAGGGTTTAAACAGTCGGACACTTATTCGGACCCTGTTGCATGATGGCAGATATGTAAATATTGTGTTTCCTTGTCATTTCTGACACATTAGGGTTTAAACACTCGGAAACTTATTCGGACCCTCTTGCATGATGGCAGATATGTAATTATTGTGTTTCCTTGCCATTTTTCACGCATTGGGGTTTAAAGACTCAGACACTTATTCGGGCCCTCTTGCATGATGGCAGATATGCAATTGTTGTGTTTCCTTGCCATTTCTCATGCATTAGGGTTTAAACACTACGACACTTATTCGGACCCTCTTGCATGATGGCAGATATGTAATTATTGCGTTTCCTTGTCATTTCTCACGCATTAGGGTTTAAACATTCGGACACTTATTCGAACCCTCTTGAATGATGGCAGAGATGTAATTATTGTGTTTCCTTGCCATTTCTCATGCAATAGGGTTTTAAACACTACGGCACTTATTCGGACCCTGTTGCATGATGGCAGATATGTAATTATTTTGTTTGCTTGCCGTTTCTCACGACTTAGGGTTTAAACACTCGGACACTTATTCCGTCCATGCTGCATCATGGTAGATATGTAATTATTGTGTTTCCTTGCCATTTCTCACGCATTTGGATTTAAGCACTCGGACACTTATTCGGACCCTCTTGCATGATGGTAGATATGTAATTATGGTGTTTGCTCGCCATTTCTCACGCATAGTGTTTAAACACTCAGACACTTATTCGGACCCTCTTGCATTGTGGGAGATATGAAATTATTGTGTTTCCTTGCCATTTCTCACGCATTGGGCTTTAAACACTCGGACACTTGTTCGGACCCTCTTGCATGATGGCAGATATGTAATTATGGTGTTTTCTTGCGATTTCTCAAGCATTATGGTTTAAACACTCGGACACTTATTCCCACCCTCTTGCATGATGGTAGATATGTAATTATTGTGTTTGCTTGTCATTTCTTGTAATTATTGTGTTTCCATGCCATTTCCCGTGCATTAAGGTACAAACACTGGGACACTTATTCGCACCCTCTTGCATGATGGCAGATATGTAATTATTGTGTTTCATTGCCATTTCCCACGCAATAGGGTTTAAACAGTCGGACACTTATTCGGACCCTGTTGCATTATGGCAGATATGTAATTATTGTGTTTCCTTGTCATTTCTCACGCATTAGTGTTTAAACACTCGGACACTTATTCAGACCCTCTTGCATGATGGCAGATATGTAATTATTGTGTTTCCTTGCCATTTCTCATGCATTAGGGTTTAAACACTACGATACTTATTCGGACCCTCTTGCATGATGGCAGATATGTAATTATGGTGTTTTCTTGCAATTTCTCATGCATTAAGGTTTATAAACTGGGACACTTATTCGCAACCTCTTGCATGATGGCAGATATGTAATTATTGTGTTTCCTTGTCATTTTATGGAATTATTGTGTTTCCTTGCCATTTCCCACGCGTTAAGGTTTAAACCCTCGGACACTTATTCGCACCCTCTTGCATGATGGCCGCTATGTAATTATTGTGTTTCCTTGTCATTTCTTGTAATTATTGTGTTTCCTTGCCATTTCCCACGCACTAAGGTTTAAACACTCGGCCACATATTCGCACCATCTTGCATGATGGCAGATATGTAATTATTGTGTTTCCTTGCCATTTCCCACGCAATAGGGTTTAAACAGTCGAACACTTATTCGGACATTGTTGCATGATGGCAGATATGTAATTATTGTGTTTCCTTGTCATTTCTCACGCATTAGGGTTTAAACACTCGGACACTTATTCGGACCCTCTTGCATGATGGCAGAGATGTAATTATTGTGTTTTCTTGCAATTTCTCATGCATTAGGGTTTTAAACACTACGACACTTATATGGACCCTCTTGCATAATGGCAGATTTGTAATTATTGTGTTTCCTTGCCATTTCTCATGCATTACGGTTTAAACACCCAGACACTTATTCGGACCCTCTTGCATGATGTCCGATATGTAATTATCGTATTTCCTTGCCATTTCCCACGCATTTAGGTTTAAACGCTCGGACATTTATTCGGACCGTCTTGCATCGTGGTAGTTATGTAATTATCGTGTTTTCTTGCAATTTCTCACGCATTAAGCTTTAAACACTCGGACAGTTATTCGCACCCTCTTGCATGATGGTTGATATGTAATTATTGTGTTTGCTTGTCATTTCTTGTAATTATTGTGTTTCCTTGCCATTACCCACGCATTAAGGTTCAAACAATCGGACACTTATTCGCACCCTCTTGCATAATGACAGATATGTAATTATTGTGTTTCCTTGCCATTTCCCACACAATAGGGTTTAAACAGTCGGACACGTATTCGGACCCTGTTGCATGATGGCAGATATGTAATTATTGTGTGTCGTTGTCATTTCTCACGCATTAAGGTTTAAACACTCGGACACTAATTCAGACCCTGTTGCATGATGGCAGATATGTAATTATTGTGTTTCCTTGCCATTTCTCACGCATTAGGGTTTAAACACTCAGACACATATTCGGACCCTCTTGCATGATGGCAGATATGTAATTATTGTGTTTCCTTCTCATTTCTCACGCATTAGGGTTTAAACACTCGGATACTTATTTGGACCCTGCTACATGATGGCATATATGTATTTATTGTGTTTCCTTGCCATTTCTCACGCATTAGAGTTTAAACACTCGAACACTTATTCAGACCCTCTTGCATGATGGCAGATATGTAATTATGCTGTTTGCTTGCCATTTCTCACGCATTAGGGTTTAAACACTCGGACACTTATTCAGACCCTCTTGCATGATGGCAGATATGTAATTATGGTGTTTCCTTGCCATTTCTCACGCATTGGGGTTTAAACACTCGGACACATATTCGGACCCTCTTGCATGGTGGGAGATATGTAATTATTGTGTTTCCTTGCCATTTCTCACGCGTTAGGGTTTAAACACTCGGACACTTGTTCGGACCCTCTTGCATGATGTCAGATATGTAATTATGGTGTTTTCTTGCGATTTCTCACGTATTAAGGTTTAAACACTCGGACACTTATTCGCACCCTCTTGTATGATGGTAGATATGTGATTATTGTGTTTTCTTGTCATTTCTTCAAATTATTGTGTTTCCATGCCATTTCCAACGCATTAAGATTCAAACACTCGAACACTTATTCGCACCCTCTTGCATGATTGCAGATATGTAATTATTGTGTTTCCATGCCATTTCTCACGCAATAGGGTTTAAACAGTCGGACAATTATTCAGACCCTATTGCACGATGGCAAATATGTAATTATTGTGTTTCCTTGTCATTTCTCAGGTATTAGGGTTTAAACACTGGGACACTTATTCGGACCCTGTTGCGTGATGGCAGATATGTAATTATTGTGTTTCCTTGCCATTTCTCATGCATTAGGGTTTAAACACTACGACTCTCATTCGGACCCTCTTGCATGGTGGCTGATATGTAATTATTGTGTTTCCTTGTCATTTCTCACGCATTAGGGTTTAAACACTCGGACACTTATTCGGGCTCTCTTGCATGATGGCAGATATGTAATTATTGCGTTTCCATGCCATTTCTCATGCATTAGTGTTTAAACACTACGACACTTATTCAGAACCTCTTGCATGATGGAAGATATGTAATTATTGTGTTTCCTTGCCATTTCTCACTCATTAGGGTTTAAACACTCGGACATTATTCGGACCCTATTGCATCGTGGCAGATATGTAATTATTATGTTTCCTTGCCATTTCTCACGCATTGGGGTTTAAACACTCGGACACTTGCTCGGACCCTCTTGCATGATAGCAGATATGTAATTATGGTGTTATCTTGCAATTTCTCTCTCATTAAGTTTTAAACACTGGAACACTTATTCGCAACATCTTGCATGATGGCGGATATGTAATTATTGTGTTTCCTTGTGATTTCTTGTAATTATTGTGTTTCCTTGCCATTTCTCACGCATTAGGCTTTAAACACTCGGACACTTATTCGGACCCTCTTGCATCATGGCAGTTACGTAATTATTGTGTTTCCTTGCCATTTCTCATGTATTAGGGTTTAAACACTCAGACAATTTTTCAGAACCTCTTGCATGATGGGAGATATGTAATTATTGTGTTTCATTGCTATTTCTCACGCATTAGGGTTTAAACACTCGGACACTTATTCGGACCCTGCTGCATGATGGCAGATATGTAATTTTTGTGTTTCCTTTCCATTTCTCACGCATTGGGGTTTAAACACTCGGATACTTATTCGGACCCTCTTGCATGGTGGCAGATATGAAATTATTGTGTTTCCTTGCCATTTCTCCCGCATTAGGGCTTAAACCCTCGGACACTTGTTTGGACCGTCTTGCATGATGGCAGATATGTAATTATGGTGTTTTCTTGAGATTTCTCACGCATTAAGGTTTAAACACTGGGACACTTATTCGCACCCTCTGGCATGATGGCAGATATGTAATTATTGTGTTTCCTTGTCATTTCTCACGCATTAGGGTTTAAACGCTCGGACACTTATTCGGGCCCTCTTGCATGATAGCAGATATCTAATTATTGTGTTTCCTTGCCATTTCTCATGCATTAGGGCTTAAACACTACTACACTTATTCGGACCCTCTTTGTAACGACCCCAAAATCCGTATCCGAAATTACTTTTATGTCCTTGTGGGTATATGCATCTTAATTTATTGATATTTGTTCAATTGAGGAAATTATCTGTTGAGTCACGGCTTTGAAATTGAATTACCGCCTTTACGGATCCAGAAATCAGAATTGAGTATTTGGGTATGTTAATGGGAATTTTTAGAACCACTTGGGAAAATTAATTGGAAATCTAATTTGTCTGATTCGTTAATGTGCGTTTGGATGACTAACTTTATACTGTAAATTGAGGGCCTTAGAAGCTTCAGAACCTGGAACAGAGGACATATTTAAGATCAGCATAATTTTTAGAGTCATATAGAAAGTTTAATTGAAATTTAATTTTATGCGATTCGTAAGGGCGTGTTTGGCCTCCCTATTGTGAAAAGCTTATATGTTTGTTTTATATATATGTGTGTATGTTAAGTAAGTTAGAACTTATCATATGTGGAGCCAACAAAATATCTGGGAGAGAGAGAGAAATGGGAGAAGAGGGTGCAAAGGAGGGAGAGAGCTCACCACTCATGGAAGCTTGAAGAAGAGGAAGGAGATTGACCATGGAAATTTGGGGAAAAACATGGATTTGGGTTAAGGTATGTGACTTTAATTTCATCCTTGTGGATAACTCATCTACCACAAAGAATCAAGGATTAAATGGAAGATTTTATATGTAAATAAATTAGAGTTGCTTGATTGAAGAGTAAATTTGTTATATTTGCTCATCTTGTGGTTAATTATATATAATTGAAGATATATGTGAATATGGAGGAAGTTTTGGGAAAGAAAGAAATGAAGAGATTGATTTCCCTACTTGAAGATTCATTGTATCTTTGATTTTTTAATTTAGAAAACAATCACAATCCCATGTATTTCACTAGTTTTACATGTTTTTGAATGATTCAAGTTGAAAACAGGCTTTGGAAAATGGAAGAATCAAGTGTTGGAGCAAAAAAAACCCATTTTCGGATTGTTTGTTTTTGCCCAGACCGCACGAGCGGCCACGGGCACCGCATGAGCGGAGTATGAGGGAAAAAAATAGGTTTTGATTATGCTTTTGGGCGCTCGAGCAGTCGGGTTCTTCCACTTGAGCGGAATTGGGCCGCACGAGCGGCCAAAGTGGGCGCACGAGCGGCCGACTCTGTTTCAGCTTTTCCCTTGTAACGTTGAACAAGCATATCTTTTGCATCCGGACTCCGTTTTGAGTGATTCTTGAGCCTAAAATCAAGCCCCAGAAGTCTAGTTTTCAATGGAAGTGATGTCACTCCCAAATTCTAAATATAGAAATAGTTATGCTGAAATTAGTGATGACTGTTCACTTTCTGTTTACTAGGTTTGTACCGTTTCTTCGTCTGAACCTTTCTTCTATCGATTCCTCGTATATTCTGAGGCATGGATTATAACCTACTAGGGACTAAGGATTTTAGAACCGATATGACTAATTGATTAAGAGTAAATTAAGGAATCGGGTATAATCTTATGATACTATGTGCATTGTGTTTGTAGGTCGAGACGAAGATATTGTCCCACTGCTACCAGAATCTATCACTGTGAGTAATAGTACTACAAATGTACATTATTTACCGTTAAGAAATATTGTTAACAACATTCTATTCTCCGTGAGCTAATATGTTAACATGTGTGTTGATTGGGAATTGATGTGAACATTGAAAGAGTTAGCACACATCGGTATGACTCTGAACTTACTCCGTATTTTGGGTTATGGCTAATGATTATTGTCAATGTACCATCCTAAGAATTACCTATGAATCTGTATAAGAATTTCATACAAACTATTAACACTGTGAAGTTGGTTAATAGATAAGAATTGCGTATCAACGACAGTAATATATAATTCATGTTATGATATGAATTGTTCTGGCCTGTTGATGTAGTGGTACACTTACCTTCGGATTATTGGTAATGTTAAGGTTCTGTTAATTACGAAACAAGTATGTCTACTTACAAAGAACCACGAGGAAATCTAAGCGCAGCATTGTACCAAATGTTTTGCTTCCTATTGACAATTAATGTTACCATTCTGTTATCTGCTAGTTAGTGGCATTGAAACATGATAAGCAAATGGGATGTATATGCATTATGGAACGGTGGTATCTACGCATTTATGAAAGCGTTCATGCTGTAAAATATGTTTACCTTTTGCTAACAATTATCGGTAACGTTCTGTTAAACTTATGTTATCTGTGTTTATTCATGTGATTAATGGGAATAATGTGTTTATCTATTTTAATCTGTTCTGATGTTTTCTGGTATGCAACAAAGTGCTGTACGGGACTAAGTGCCACACCTTGGAAGGAGCCACCTCAGGAATCCGTACGAGCCACCTCTTGAGTCCATACATCTGTTATTTCTGGGCTGATAAGCCGTTCTGTTATTTCTTGACTGCTAAGACATTCTGTTATTTCTGGGCTGCTAAGACGTTCTGTTATTTCTGGGCTGATAAGACGTTCTGTTATTTCTGAGCTGATAAGCCGTTCTGTTATTTCTGGGCTGCTAAGCCGCTCTGTTATTTCTGGGCTGCTAAGTCGTTCTGTTATTTCTGGGCTGCTAATCCGTTTCGTTATTTCTGGGCTGATAAGCCATTCTGTTATTTCTGGGCTGCTAAGCCGTTCTGTTATTTCTAGGCTGATAAGCCGTTCTGTTATTTCTGGGCTGATAAGCCGTTCTGTTATTTCTGGGCTAATAAGCCATTCTGTTATTTCTGGGCCGATAGGCCGTTCTGTTATTTCTGGGCTGATGGTCGTTCTGTATCTGTTAGGCCTAAGGCCGTTCTGTATAATACTGGGCTTAGAGCCACTTTGTTAAGGAAAATTAGACCCATAGTCGTATTGGAAATTATTACAAAATGTAGTTAATCACATACCTCTACTGTTATATGGTTTATTATCCAAGTTAACCATTACATTATTTATGTACTATTATTCACTAAGTATCGCTCACTCTGTCTTTTGTCTGTTTCTATAGGTAATCAACCGGGGAGGTCGGTCCTAACCCTTAAGGCTTGTCTCTCTCTTGTCAGCCTCAGGGTGTCCAGGCACTTAGTTGAAGCCCGTGCATTTTGTAAAGTTTTGCTAGGTTTTTGGCCTATGCTTTAGTTGTCTTTCATTAATGTTTTGTTATACGCCCAATTGTGGGGTTGGGTCTAAGTATGTACGTGGATGTGACTGAAGCTTGGATGTATGTTTTCTGTATATTATTTAGCTAATGTATTGTTTGAGATCCTGGCATAATAATGGTAGCTCAATGGAATGGAATAAATTTTTGTTGTCAGGTGCTTCCGTTCATGCCCCATATGTTGTATGTGTCGTATTTTCAATCCGTTCCTGAAGTAGTCATAGCCAACCTTTTAGGGGCGGGTTTGGGGCGTGACAAGTGGTATCAAAGCACGAGTTGCCTTCTCACACAGGAATCCATTGAGCTTTAGGATGTCTAGAAAGACTTAGGCATCATGCATAATATTCTGAAAGTACATGAAAAGATTGATGGCAACGTTAAATGTATATGTTCTACCTGCTAACTCTGATGATTATGATCTATGTCTGTTGTATATTCTTTTATTGCCTTTGTTTATCTTGCATAGATTGGTGAACAATGCAAGACATGCAGGTGGGATTAAATCAACAATATTGCACCGGGGAAGCGTGGTAAGGATTTGAGCTGATCGGTATGACAGTTTAAATGTAAATGATTAGATGAAATGTGTGTTATCGGTTGTTAGTCATATGTGGGAAATGCTAACGATATTATTGGGCTCTTTAGCATCTATTTAAGTGAAGTGATGAAACTCTAAGTATGGGATATTTCTAAGATTAAAGGAAGTGCTATATGTGATACTCTAACTTTATGCTATAGTTATGTCTTCCTTTCCATTTGAATATATTGATAAGATGTTTTTTTTTTTTTTTTTTTTTTTTTTTTTTTTTTTTTTTTTTGCGTACTACTTGAAATTGTGTTAAGTAGAACGGTTGTGAAAAGAAGACATGCATATAGTGACCCCTCCTAAAATTGTGAAAGGAATCAAGTAATTATAAATTTACGTCTTGCTGATGGTTTAAATAGATAAGCTATGTTGGGGAATTGTTGAAGGTGTCTAATGAGTATTGTTCATGTGTAATTAGGATTTGATTGCGGGAATCTGTAATCTGCATTTTGTACTCTGACCTCTGTGCTCTGTAATCTGTAATCTGAAATCTGAAATTCGTAATCTGTAATCTGTTCCGTTTATGTATAATCAGTAATCTGTAATTGGGACTTCTTATAAGTACTAGTCGAATGACATGAGGAATCCCGCCTATGATACGTGTCTGTCCATAGGACACTCGTAAAACAATAGATAATCATTAACTAATTTGACACTAAATCTGAATGATTGGCAATCTGATAAGTTACTGCAAGAATTAGAATCCTGTCTCTTTGTATTAATGACTTCAAATTGAGAAATCATTTCAGCGATATACTTTTGTCTAGATATTGCAAATTGTCCAACTAATCCCTATTTCGTATTTAAAAGTTATAATGTAAGCTGTTTTGCACGACATTGTGAATTTTGACAGAAACAAATGGTTATGGGGGTACTCCATGTTCACGATGGGTTAACGAGTATCTACCCCCTCTTGCATGTTTACGCAGATTTGTATAATCCGCACTGTGTGGTTCTGAATTGATTTCCTATCATGTTGAACAGCTCTTATCATGAATTCTAATTCTGATATTAGTAGGTTAAATTACCTTATCGTTAAACTGTTGAAGTTGTAGACATTATGGAATCTGGATAGATGTGATTATTGTATTATGAATGGACCAAAGGTTGTTCTATCCAAATTTAACTGTGTATAATGCTATTGGGAACTATTTCATCATCTGATCATCCTTGAAAGGTCTGATAAGTTTCTGAGTAATGTCCTTGAACAACGTATTGTGTGTAAGTATGAAAGGTTTAATGAACTTTATGTATTACATATTTTTGGAAAATGTTTTTTTTGTTCATGATAGGAACATTTTACTAAATATGGGACACGAATATAATAGTTTTATGGTAAATGTATTATGAGCTTGATGTCATGATATTGACTTTAAGATCTTCCAAACAAACACAGATTTTAAATGAGTATACTTTACTGTAATTTGGGAATTGTGATCCTTAATGTTTGATCCGTATTTGATTTTACTACTAATTTATTCTGGACATGAAATTCCTTGATATGGGATTTGAGTTGTTATTTGGAGTCTGTTAGAAAACTAATTCGAACTGATAAGTCTAGTTCTGATAGTGAGCAAAGAGCCACGAAGTCGTTGATTTAGAACTTGTTATTCAGGGTTTAATTTTTGTAAGAAGCATATGTCCTGAAACATGATTATGTAGTAAATGTTTCCTTAATCTTTGAGGAATTAGGATAGGTGGGATTGTTGTGAACCTAAAGTGTTTGAACTCTGTATGACAGTTTATAAGTCACATGTAATCGAATATTTGAGTGAACCCATTTCTGAATGCCCTTAAATTGTTATAGTATTTGGAAGATATGACCTTTGGATCATTAAATTGAAATGTACCAAGATTGTGAATAATGAGACGATGCTTTGGTGTTCGTAAGTATTATTATCGATTGGGTAACCAATTAGTTAATGCAGATGAATTACTTGTGATTTTGGGAGCAAACTCCATTGAAATTGATTGTATAACACAGTGAAGGACTAAATAATGGAGAATTGTTGCCTACCTAAGACGGCACTTGACTTGTGGCAGGATAAATCAAGTTTGGAGGACCAAACTTCTTAAGGTGGGGAGAATGTAACGACCCTAAAATCTGTATCCGAAATTACTTTTATGTCCTTGTGGGTTAATGCATCTTAATTTAATGATATCTGTTCAATTGAGGAAATTATCTGTTGAGTCACGGCTTTAAAATTGAATTACAGCCTTTACGGATCCAGAAATCAGAATTGAGTATTTGGGTATGTTAATGGGAATTTTTAGAACCACTTGGGAAAATTAATTGGAAATCTAATTTGTCTGATTCGTTAATGTGCGTTTGGATAACTAACTTTATAATGTAAATTGAGGGACTTAGAAGCTTCAGAACCTGGAACAGAGGACATATTTAAGATCAGCATAATTTTTAGAGTCATCTAGAAAGTTTAATTGAAATTTAATTTTACGCGATTCGTAAGGGCGTGTTTGGCCTCCCTATTGTGAAAAGCTTATATGTTTGTTATATATATATGTGTGTATGTTAAGTAAGTTGGAACTTATCATATTTGGAGCCAACAAAATATCTGGGAGAGAGAGAGAGAAACGGGAGAAGAGAAGGCAAAGGAGGGAGAGAGCTCACCACTCATGGAAGCTTGAAGAAGAGGAAGGAGATTGACCATGGAAATTTGGGGAAAAACATGGATTTGGGTTAAGGTATGTGACTTTAATTTCATCCTTGTGGATAACTCATCTACCACAAAGAATAAAGGATTAAATGGAAGATTTTATATGTAAATAAATTAGAGTTGCTTGATTGAGGAGTAAATTTGTTATATTTGCTCATCTTGTGGTTAATTATATATATAATTGAAGATATATGTGAATATGGAGGAAGTTTGGTGAAAGAAAGAAATGAAGAGATTAATTTCCCTACTTGAAGATTCATTGTATCTTTGATGTTTTAATTTAGAAAACAATCATAATCCCATGTATTTCATTAGTTTTACATGTTTTTGAATGATTCAAGTTGAAAACAAGCATTGGAAAATGGAAGAATCAAGTGTTGGAGCAAAAAAAACCCATTTTCGGATTGTTTGTTTTTGCCCAGACCGCACGAGCGGAGTATGAGGGGAAAAAAGAGGTTCTGATTCTGATTTTGGGCGCTCGAGCGGCCGGGTTCTTCCGCTCGAGCGGAATTGGGCCGCACGAGCGGCCAAAGTGGGCGCACGAGCGGCCGACTCTGTTTCAGCTTTTCCCTTGTAACTTTGAACAAGCATATCTTTTGCATCCGGACTCCGTTTTGAGTGATTCTTGAGCCTAAAATCAAGCCCCAGAAGTCTAGTTTCCAATGGAAGTAATCTCACTCCCAAATTCAAAATAAAGAAATAGTTATGATGAAATTAGTGATGACTGTTCACTTTCAGTTTACTAGGTTTGTACCGTTTCTTCGTCTGAACCTTTCTCCTATCGATTCCTCGTATATTCTGAGGCATGGATTATAACCTACTAAGGACTAACGATTTTAGAACTGATATGACTAATTGATTAAGAGTAAAGTAAGGAATCGGGTATAATCTTATGATACTATGTGCATTGTGTTTGTAGGTCAAGACGAAGATATCGTCCCACTGCTACCAGAATCTATCACTGTGAGTAATAGTACTACAAATGTACATTATTTACCGTTAAGAAATATTTTTAACAACATTCTATTCTCTGTGAGCTAATATGTTAACATGTGTGTTGATTGGGAATTGATGTGAACATTGAAAGAGTTAGCACACATCGGTATGACTCTGAACCTACTCCGTATTTTGGGTTATGGCTAATGATTATTGTCAATGTACCATCCTAAGAATTACCTATGATTCTGTATAAGAATTTCATACAAACTATTAACACTGTGAAGTTGGTTAATAGAAAAGAATTGCGTATCAACGATATTAATATATAATTCATGTTATGATATGAATTGTTCTGGCCTGTTGATGTAATGGTACACTTACCTTTGGATTATTGGTAATGTTAAGGTTCTGTTAATTACGAAACAAGTATGTCTACTTAGAAAGAACCTTGAGGAAATCTAAGCGCATCATTGTACCAAATGTTTTGCTTGCTATTGACAATTAATGTTACCATTCTGTTATCTGCTAGTTAGTGGCATTGAAACATGATAAGCAAATGGGATGTATATGCATTATGGAATGGTGGTATCTACGCATTTATGAAAGCGTTCATGCTGTAAAATATGTTTACCTTTTGCTAACAATTATCGGTAACGTTCTGTTAAACTTATGTTATCTATGTTTATTCATGTGATTAATGGGAATAATGTGTTTATCTATTTTAATCTGTTCTGATGTTTTCTGGTATGGAACAAAGTGCTGTACAGAACTAAGTGCTACACCTTGGTGGGAGCCACCTCAAGAATCCGTACGAGCCACCTCCTGAGTCCATACATCTATTATTTCTGGGCTAATAAGCCATTCTGTTATTTCTGGGCTGCTAAGCCGTTCTGTTATTTCTGGGCTGATAAGCCGTTATGTTATTTCTGGGCTGATAAGCCGTTCTGTTATTTCTGGGCTGCTAAGCCGCTCTGTTATTTCTGGGCTGCTAAGCCGTTCTGTTATTTCTGGGCTGATAAGCCATTATGTTATTTCTGGGCTTCTAAGCCGTTCCGTTATTTCTGGGCTGATAAGCCATTCTGTTATTTCTAGGCTGCTAAGCCGTTCCGTTATTTCTGGGCTGATAAGTCGTTCTGATATTTCTGGGCTAATAAGTCGTTCTTTTATTTCTGGGCTGATAAGCCGTTCTTTTATTTCTGGGCTAATAAGCCATTCTGTTATTTCTGGGCCGATAAGCCGTTCTGTTATTTCTGGGCTAATGGCCGTTCCGTATCTGTTAGGCCTAAGGCCATTCTATATAATACTGGGCTTAAAGCCACTTTGTTATGGAAAATTAGACCCATAGTCGTATTGGAAATTATTACAAAATGTAGTTAATCACATACCTCTACTGTTATATGGTTTATTATCCAAGTTAACCATTACATTATTTATGTACTATTATTCACTAAGTATCGCTCACTCTGTCTTTTGTCTGTTTCTATAGGTAATCAACCGGGAGGTCGGTCCTAACCCTTAAGGCTTGTCTCTCTCTTGTCAGCCTCAGGGTGTCCAGGCACTTAGTTGAAGCCCGTGCATTTTGTAAAGTTTTGCTAGGTTTTTGGCCTATGCTTTAGTTGTCTTTCATTAATGTTTTGTTATACGCCCAATTGTGGGGTTGGGTCTAAGTATGTACGTGGATGTGACTGAAGCTTGGATGTATGTTTTCTGTATATTATTTAGCTAATGTAATGTTTGAGATCCTGGCATAATAGTGGTAGCTCAATGGAATGGAATAAATTTTTGTTGTCAGGTGCTTCCGTTCAGGCCCCATATGTTGTATGAGTCATATTATCAATCCGTTCCTGAAGTAGTCATACCCAACCTTTTAGGGGCGGGTTTGGGGCATGACAAGTGATATCAGAGCACGAGTTGCTATCTCACACACGAATCCATTGAGCTTTAGGATGTCTAGAAAGACTTAGGCATCATGCATAATATTCTGAAAGTACATGAAAAGATTGATGGCAACGTTAAATGTATATGTTCTACCTGCTAACTCTGATGATTATGATCTATGTCTGTTGTATATTCTCTTATTGCCTTTGTTTATCTTACATAGATTGGTGAATAATGCAAGACATGCAGGTGGGATTAAATCAACAATATTGCACTGCGGAAGCGTGGTAAGGATTTGAGCTGATCGGCAAGATATGTAATTACTCTGTTTCCTTGTCATTTCTTGTAATTATTGTGTTTCCTTGCAATTTCCCACGAAATAAGGTTTAAACACTCGGACACTTATTCGCACCCTCTTGCATGATGGCCGATATATAATTATTTGTTTTCTTGCCATTTCCCACGCAATAGGGTTTAAACAGTCAGACACTTATTCGGACCCTGTTGCATGATGGCAGATATGTAATTATTGTGTTTCCTGGTCATTTCTCACGCATTATGGTTTAAACACTCGGACACTTATTCGGACCCTCTTGCATGATGACATGTAATGACCCGACCCTCGTACATGATTCTGGTATATCTTAAGTCCCTATTATGTGCAATTACATGCTTATTATGCCATGTTAAGAAAGTCTATCTGTTGAACAAGAAACGTATCTGTTCCTTTAGACTGTTCGGATCAGAAATTGGAGGCCTTAACGACCTAATTATCTGAAATTGATTTTATATTTGTGATCAGTGTAATTTTCTGGTAATATTAAGCACGTTTGCGAAATTTCAATTTCGGAATGTTAAAGCGATTCAATTTTGTCCTATATGCTCCTTTGTTTACATAAATATCTCTAAGCCTTGTTTTGGCTAAAATCAAAAACGTGAGGCACTAAGAAAACCAAAGAAGAGGGAGTGAAGAAGAAGAATTGGGGAAAAACGTGAATCATCAAGAAACTTGGCAAAAATTGTTGAAATTGTGTGATTTAACTCAAGGTAAGTTAGAGATCTTCTTGATTTAGAGTTGTAATTTATGTTGATGTGGGTTTAAGTAGGATCCATATTTGAATTATGAGGGTTTCTCCTCAAGTGATCATGTTGGCACTTAATTTGAGTGTTGTATGTAAATTATATTTCAATCTTGGCTTTATCTCATCATTCCATGCATCTATGTTAATACTATGTGATATGCTTGTGGAATTTGAGGAACTTGAATATAACTTAAAGATAAAAGGAAATCTGAGGAAGTGTTGAGTTGTTGAAGCCTCTAAGTTAGTGTAATTGTTGTAATCAAGCTTAAATCCATGTTTTGATAATGTTAGGTTGATGTCTTGCACCTTGTTTGCATAAAAAATGAGGTTTGGTTGCTCAATTTTGGATTGAAATCGGGCTGCCCTGAATCTGGGTCGTCGTCCGCTCGAGCGGAGGTCAGGGCCGCTCGAGCGGGGAAATTCATCTCTCAGAAGTTTTCTCGGAATTACCCTGTCCGCTCGAGCGGACAATCTTGCGCTCGAGCGGAGGACTGTTTTCAGAAAGAAAAATGTGTTTGTTCAGTTTTTCGTGCTTGACTCCCTGGTGTCTTTAGAATATTTTTCTGATGAGTTTAAGATGGTGATAAATGCATAAGAAATGTGGTGGCACATGAAATGACTTCTTAAGGATTTGAAAAGATAGAGTACTAATGTATCAGTTATATTGTGTGCAGGGCACACTCCAGAAGGAACTAGTACGCCACCACAACACTGTGAGTAATAGTATGCTATATGTACATTTTACCTTATGTTAATGATTATGATACTAACGCTCTGTTTCTTGTAAGTGATCTCACTAGCATCATGTTAATCGGAAATCAGTGTGAATGTTGAAAAAGCTGCATACAGCTATATGACTATGGGATTATTCTGTTCTGTCTATATTGTATTAGTCCTCTGTCATCTGTAAACAACTGGTATCATTTTCTATTATTTACAAAACAACTATCCCGATAGATAAACATGCACATTCTGTTATCCGCAAATTAGTGACATTGATTTATGATAAACAAGTGAAACGTAGGAACATTATGACACTGAAGTATTTATGTACCTTTGGGATTAATGGTTGATATTGACTCTTTGTGATGTGTAACCTAATTACGCTAACTCATCTGAATGATAAAAAGAAATCGTGTGTCTCTGTATGACTATAAGACTAGTCTGTTTTGAGGACAATTGTGGTTGTTCCGCTATGCTACTCGTTTTGTTTATGATATGACATAATGAGACTTATTGACTTCTGGTATGGAGCAAAGTGCTGTACGGAACTAAGTGCTACACTTTAGTGGGAGCCACCTCTAGAATCCGTACGAGCCACCTCTTGAGTCCATACACCATTCTGTGTAACATTCTGGGCCGAGGGCCATTCTGTGTAACATTCTGGGCCGAGGGCCATTCTGTGTAACATTCTGGGCCGAGGGCCATTCTGTGTAACATTCTGGGCCGAGGGCCATTCTGTGTAACATTCTGTGTAACATTCTGGGCCGAGGGCCATTCTGTGTAACATTCTGTGTAACATTCTGGGCCGAGGGCCATTCTGTGTAACATTCTGGGCCAAGGGCCATTCTGTGACGTTCTGTGATATGCTGTATCCTTCTGGGCTGAGGGCCGCTCTGTATATGCTTCTGGACTCATGTTTGTTTGAAATAGAAATACCGAGTATAGTTAATCATATGCCTTGCAGTTATATACTTTATTATGTCAGTGGTACTTTACCTTACTTATGTCCTATTATTCACTGAGTTTCACTCATTTTGTAATTTTGTCTGATTCTGTAGGTGAGCAACTTGGAAGCTAGTTCTAGCGTCGACCTCAGTTAGCTTTTGTCAACTTAAGAACAACCAGGCACATGGACAAGCCCTTGCGTACAAATACAGTTTTGTTAGACTTGTCAGTTTGTACTGATACTTTTCTAGCTCAAGTTGTTTGTCTTTGATATTGTGTTATGTACCCAATATCTGGGCTGGACTTGTAAAGGTGTATATATTTTAATTCCATGCATGTTTCCTTAGGTGTAAGTCTGAAATGTGATCCTGGCTTACTGTAGTAGCTCAATGGATATGTCTGCATGTAATGTTATTATATTAATGCTTCCGTTCAGGCCCCAAACATCCTTTATAATAAGTTATTTTGTCTAGTTTTGTTTAGGTCATGCCCAAACTTTTAGGGGCGAGTTTGGGGCGTGACATGACAGATATGTAATTATTGTGTTCCTAGCCATTTCTCATGCATTAGGGTTTAAACACTACGACACCTATTTAGACCCCCTTGCATAATGGTAGATTTGTAATTATTGTGTTTCCTTGCCATTTCTCACGCATTTGGGTTTAAACACTCGGACACTTATTCGGACCCTCTTGCATGATGGAAGATATGTAATTATCGCGTTTCCTTGCCATTTCCACGCATTAGGGTTCAAACACTCGAACACTTATTCGGACCCTGTTGCATGATGGCAGATATGTAATTACGGTGTTTCCTTCCCATTTCTCATACATTAGGGCTTAAACACTACGACACTTATTCGGACCCTCTTGCATAATGGCAGATATGTAATTATTGTGTTTCCTTGCCATTTCTCACGCATTGGGGTTTAAACACTCGAACACTTATTCGGACCCTCTTGCGTGATGGCAGATATGTGATTATCGTGTTTCCTTGCCATTTCCCATGCAATAGGGTTTAAATAGTGGGACACTTATTCCGACCCCCTTGCATGATGGCAGATAAGTAACTATTGTGTTTCCTTATCATTTCTCACGCATTAGGGTTTAAACACTCGGACACCTATTCGGGCCCTCTTGCTTGATGGCAAATATGTAATTATTGTGTTTCCTTACCATTTCTCTTGCATTAGGGCTTAAACACTACGACCCTTATCGGACCCCCTTGCATAATGGTAGATATGTAATTATTGTGTTTCCTTGCCATTTCCCACGCAATAGTGTTTAAACAGTCGGAAACATATTCGGAGTCTCTTGCATGATGGCAGACATGTAATTATTGTGTTTCCTTGTCATTTCTCACGCATTAGGGTTTAAACACTACAACACTTATTCGGACCCTCCTGCATGATGGCAGATATGTAATTATTGTGTTTCCTTGCCATTTCTCACGCATTGGGGTTTAAACCCCCAGACACTTATTCGGACCCTCTTCTATGATGGCAGATATGTAATTTTTGTGTTTCCAGGCCATTTCTCACGCATTGGGGTTTAAACACTCGGATACTTATTCGGACCCTGTCGCATGATGGCAGATATGTAATTATCATGTTTCCTTGCCATTTTCCAACGCATTAGGGTTTAAACACTCAGACGCTTATTCGGACTCTCTTGCATCATGGCAGTTGTCTAATTATTGTGTTTCCTTTCCATTTCTCATGCATTACGGTTTAAACACTCGGACACTTATTCGGACCCTCTAGCATCATGGCAGTTGTGTAATTATTGTGTTTCCTTTCTATTTCTCATGCATTACGGTTTAAACACTCAGACACTTATCCGGAACCTCTTGCATGATGACAGATATGTAATTATTGTGTTTCCTTGCCATTTCACACGCATTAGGGTTTAAACACTCGGACACTTATTCGGACCCTGCTGCATGATGGCAGATATGTAATTATTGTGTTTCCTTGCCATTTCTCACTCATTAGGGTTTAAACACTCGGACACTTATTCGGACCCTATTGCATCGTGTCAGATATGTAATTATTATGTTTCCTTGCCATTTCTCACACATTAGGATTTAAACACTCGGACACTTGTTTGGACCCTCTTGCATGATGGCAGATATGTAATTATGGTGTTTTCTTGCAATTTCTCACGCATTAAGGTTTAAACACTCGGACACTTATTCGCACCCTCTTGCATGATGGTAGATATGTAATTATTGTGTTTCCTTGTCATTTCTTGTAATTATTGTGTTTCCATGCCATTTCCCACGCATTAAGTTTTAAACATTCAGACCCTTATTCGCACCCTCTTGCATGATGGCAGATATGTAATTATTGTGTTTCCATGCCATTTCCCACGAAATAGGGTTTAAACAGTCAGACGCTTATTCGGACCCTGTTGCATTATGACAGATATGTAATTATTGTGTTTCCTTGTCATTTCTAACGCATTAGGGTTTAAACACTCGGACACTTATTCGAACCTTCTTGCATGATGGAAGATATGTAATTATTGTGTTTCCTTGCCATTTCTCGTGCGTTAAGGTTTAAACACTACGACACTTATTCGGACCCTCTTGCATGCTGGCAGATTTGTAATTATTGTGTTTCCTTACCATTTCTCACGCATTAGGGTTTAAACACTTGGACACGTATTCGGACTCTCTAGCATGATGGCAGATATGTAATTATCATGTTTCCCTGCCATTTCCCACGCATTAGGGTTTAAACACTCGGACACTTATTCGGACCCTGTTGCATGATGGCAGATATGTAATTATTGTGTTTCCTTGTCATTTCTCATGCATTGTGGTTTAAACACTCGGACACTTCTTCGGACCTGCTTGCATGATGGCAGATATGTAATTATTGTGTTTCCTTGCCATTTCTCATGCATTAGGGTTGAAACACTACGACACTTATTCGGAACCTCTTGCATGATGGCTGATATATAACTATTGTGTTTCGTTGCCATTTCTTACGCATTGGGGTTCAAACACTCAGACACTTCTTCGGACCGTCTTGCATGATGGCAGATATGTAATTATTGTGTTTCCTTGCCATTTCCCACGCAATAGTGTTTAAACAGCCGGACACATATTCCGAACTTCTTGCATGATGGCAGATATGTAATTATTGTGTCTTCGTGCCATTTCTCACGCATTAGGGTTTAAACACTCGGACACTTATTCGGGCCCTCTGGCTTGATGGCAGATATGTAATTATTCTGTTTCCTTGCCATTTCTCATGCATTTGGGTTCGAACACTATGACACTTATTCGGACCATCTTGCATGATGGCAGATATGTAATTATCATGTTTCCTTCCCATTTCCCATGCATTGGGGTTTAAACACTTGGACACTTAGTCGGACCCTCTTACATCATGGCAGTTATGTAATTATTGTGTTTCCTTGCCATTTCTCATGCATTAGGGTTTAAACAGTACAACACTTATTCGGACCCGCTTGCATGATGGCCGATATGTAATTATTGTGTTTCCTTACCATTTCTCACGCATTGGGGTTTAAACACTCAGAGACTTATTCGGACCCTCTTGCATGATGGCAGATATGTAATTATCACGTTTCCTTGCCATTTCCCACGCATTAGGGTTTAAACACTCAGACACTTATTCGGACCCTCTTGCATCATGGCAGTTGTGTAATTATTGTGTTTCCTTGCCATTTCTCACGCATTACGGTTTAAACACTCGGACACTTATCTAGAACCTCTTGCATGATGGCAGATATGTAATTATTGTGTTTCCGTGCCATTTCTCACGCATGAGGGTTTAAACACTCGGACACTTATTCGGACCCCGCTGCATGATGGCAGATATGTAATTATTGTGTTTCTTTGCCATTTCTCACGCATTAGGGTTTAAACACTCGGACACCTGTTCGGACCCTCTTGCATGATGGCAGATATGTAATTATGGTGTTCTCTTGCGATTTCTCACGCATTAAGGTTTAAACACTCGGAAACTTATTCGCACCCTCTTGCATGATGGCATATATGTAATGCTTGTGTTTCCTTCCCATTTCCCACGCAATAGTTTTTAAACACTCGGATACTTATTCGGAACCTCTTGCATGATGGCAGATATCCAATTATTGTGTTTCCTTGTCATTTCGCACGCATAAGGGTTTAAACACTACGACACTTATTCGGACCCTCC
This sequence comes from Camellia granthamiana, assembly GCA_036172215.1. Taxonomy (NCBI): domain Eukaryota; kingdom Viridiplantae; phylum Streptophyta; class Magnoliopsida; order Ericales; family Theaceae; genus Camellia; species Camellia granthamiana. The sequence continues at coordinate 97,794 of JAXFYN010000735.1, forward strand.
TGCATGATGGCAGATATGTAATTATTGTGTTTCCTTGCCATTTCTCACGCATTGGGGTTTAAACACTCGGACAATTATTCGGACCCTCTTGCATGATGGCAGATATGTAATTATCATGTTTCCTTGCCATTTCTCACGCATTAGTGTTTAAACACTCGGACACTTGTTCGGACCCTCTTGCATGATGAAAGATATGTAATTATGGTTTTTTCTTACGATTTCTCAAGCATTAAGGTTTAAACACTCGAACACTTATTCGTACACTCTTGCATGATGGCAGATACGTAATTATTGTGTTTCCTTGTCATTTCTTGTAATTATTGTGTTTCCTTGCCATTTCCCACGCATTAAGGTTTAAACACTCGGACACTTATTCGCACCCTCTTACATGATCGCAGATATGTAATTATTGTGTTTCCTTGCCATTTCCCACGCAATAGGGATTAAACAGTCGGACACTTACTCGGACCCTGTTGCATGATGGCAGATATGTAATTATTGTGTTTCCTTGTCATTTCTCACGCATTAGGGTTTAAACACTACGACACTTATTCGGACCCTCATGCATGATGGCATATATGTAATTATTGTGTTTCCTTGCCATTTCTCACGCATTGGGGTTTAAACCCCCGGACACTTATTCGGACCCTCTTCTACGATGGCAGATATGTAATTATTGTGTTTCCATGCCAATTCTCACGCATTGGGGTTTAAACCCCCGGACACTTATTCGGACCCTCTTCTATGATGGCAGATATGTAATTATTGTGTTTCCATACCATTTCTCACGCATTGGGGTTTAAACACTCGGAGACTTATTCGGACCCTCTCGCATGATGGCAGATATGTAATTATCATGTTTCCTTGCCATTTCCCACGCATTAGGGTTTAAACACTTAGACACTTATTCGGACTCTCTTGCATCATGGCAGTTGTCTAATTATTGTGTTTCCTTTCCATTTTTCATGCATTACGGTTTAAACACTCGGACACTTATTCGGACCCTCTAGCATCATGGCAGTTGTGTAATTATTGTGTTTCTATTCTATTTCTCATGCATTACGGTTTAAACACTCAGACACTTATCCGGAACCTCTTGCATGATGACAGATATGTAATTATTGTGTTTCCTTGCAATTTCTCACTCATTAGGATTTAAACACTCGGACACTTGTTTGGACCCTCTTGTATGATGGCAGATATGTAATTATGGTGTTTTCTTGCAATTTCTCACGCATTAAGGTTTAAACACTCGGACACTTATTCGCACCCTCTTGCATGATGGTAGATATGTAATTATTGTGTTTCCTTGTCATTTCTTGTAATTATTGTGTTTCCTTGCCATTTCCCATGCATTAAGTTTTAAACACTCAGACCCTTATTCGCACCGTCTTGCATGATGGCAGATATGTAATTATTGTGTTTCCTTGCCATTTCCCACGAAATAGGGTTTAAACAGTCAGACGTTTATTCAGACCCTGTTGCATTATGGCAGATATGTAATTATTGTGTTTCCTTGTCATTTCTAACGCATTAGGGTTTAAACACTCGGACACTTATTCGAACCTTCTTGCATGATGGCAGATATGTAATTATTGTGTTTCCTTGCCATTTCTCATGCGTTAAGGTTTAAACACAACGACACTTATTCGGACCCTCTTGCATGATGGCAGATTTGTAATTATTGTGTTTCCTTACCATTTCTCACGCATTAGGGTTTAAACACTTGGACATGTATTCGGACCCTCTTGCATGATGGCCGATATGTAATTATCTTGTTTTCCTGCCATTTCCCACGCATTAGGGTTTAAACACTCGGACACTTATTCGGACCCTGTTGCATGATGGCAGATATGTAATTACTGTGTTTCCTTGTCATTTCTCATGCATTATGGTTTAAACACTCGGACACTTCTTCGGACCCACTTGCATGATGGCAGATATGTAATTATTGTGTTTCCTTGCCATTTCTCATGCATTAGGGTTGAAACACTACGACACTTATTCGGAACCTCTTGCATTATGGCAGATATATAACTATTGTGTTTCGTTGCCATTTCTCACGCATTGGGGTTTAAACACTCAGACACTTCTTCGGACCCTCTTGCATGATGGCAGATATGTAATTATTGTGTTTCCTTGCCATTTCCCACGCAATAGTGTTTAAACAGTCGGACACATATTCCGAACTTCTTGCATGATGGCAGATATGTAATTATTGTGTCTTCGTGCCATTTCTCACGCATTAGGGTTTAAACACTCGGACACTTATTCAGGCCCTCTTGCTTGATGGCAGATATGTAATTATTCTGTTTCCTTGCCATTTCTCATGCATTTGGGTTCAAACACTAGGACACTTATTCGGACCATCTTGCATGATGGCAGATATGTAATTATCATGTTTCCTTCCCATTTCCCACGCGTTAGGGTTTAAACACTTGGACACTTAGTCGGAACCTCTTACATCATGGCAGTTATGTAATTATTGTGTTTCCTTGCCATTTCTCATGCATTAGGGTTTAAACAGTACAACACTTATTCGGACCCTCTTGCATGATAGCCGATATGTAATTATTGTGTTTTCTCACCATTTCTCACGCATTGGGGTTTAAACACTCAGAGACTTATTCGGACCCTCTTGCATGATGGCAGATATGTAATTATCAAGTTTCCTTGCCATTTCCCACGCATTAGGGTTTAAACACTCAGACACTTATTCGGACCCTCTTGCATCATGGCAGTTGTGTAATTATTGTGTTTCCTTGCCATTTCTCACGCATTACGGTTTAAACACTCGGACACTTATCTGGAACCTCTTGCATGATGGCAGATATGTAATTATTATGTTTCCTTGCCATTTCTCACGCATGAGGGTTTAAACACTCGGACACTTATTCGGACCCCGCTGCATGATGGCAGATATGTAATTATTGTGTTTCTTTGCCATTTCTCACGCATTAGGGTTTAAACACTCGGACACCTGTTCGGACCCTCTTGCATGATGGCAGATATGTAATTACGGTCTTCTCTTGCGAGTTCTCACGCATTAAGGTTTAAACACTCGGACACTTATTCGCACCCTCTTGCATGATGGCATATATGTAATTATTGTGTTTCCTTCCCATTTCCCACGCAATAGTGTTTAAACACTCGGACACTTATTCGGAACCTCTTGTATGATGGTCGATATCCAATTATTGTGTTTCCTTGTCATTTCTCATGCATTAGGGTTTAAACACTACGACACTTATTCGGACCCTCCTGCATGATGGCAGATATGTAATTATTGTGTTTCCTTGCCATTTCTCACGCATTGGGGTTTCAACACTCGGACACTTATTCGGACCCTCTTGCATGATGGCAGATATGTAATTATCATGTTTCCTTGCCATTACTCACGCATTAGTGTTTAAACACTCAGACACTTGTTCGGACCCTCTTGCATGATGAAAGATATGTAATTATGGTTTTTTCTTACGATTTCTCAAGCATTAAGGTTTAAACACTCGAACACTTATTTGTACCCTCTTGCATGATGGCAGATACGTAATTATTGTGTTTCCTTGTCATTTCTTGTAATTATTTTGTTTCCTTGCCATTTCCCACGCATTAAGGTTTAAGCACTCGGACACTTATTCGCACCCTCTTGCATGATGGCAGATATGTAATTATTGTGTTTCCTTGCCATTTCCCATGCAATAGGGTTTAAACAGTCGGACACTTACTCGGACCCTGTTGCATGATGGCAGATATGTAATTATTGTGTTTTCTTGTCATTTCTCACGCATTAAGGTTTAAACACTCGGAGACTTATTCCGACCCTATTGCATGAAGGCGGATATGTAATTATTGTGTTTCTTTGCCATTTCTCAAGCATTTGGGTTTAAACACTACGACACTTATTTCGACCTTCTTGTATGATGGCAGATATGGAATGTTTGTGTTTCCTTGCCATTTCACACGCATTAGGGTTTAAAACACTCGAACACCTATACGGATTCTCCTGCTCAGTGGCAGATATGTAAATACAACGTTTCCTTACCATTTCTCACGCATTGGGGTTCGAACACACGAACACCTATACGGATTCTCCTACACAGTGGCAGATATGTAAATACGGCGTTTACTTACCATTTCTCACGCATTAGGGTTCGAACACTAGAACACCTACACGGATTCTCCTGCACAGTGGCAGATATGTAAATACGGCGTTTACTTACCATTTCTCACGCATTAGTGTTCGAACACTCGAACATCTGTCCGGATTGTCCTGCACAGTGGCAGATATGTAAATATGGCATTTACTTACCATTTCTCACGCATTAGGGTTCGAACACTCGAACACCTATACGGATTCTCCTGCACAGTGGCAGATATGTAAATACGGCGTTTACTTACCATTTCTCACGCATTAGGGTTCGAACATTCGAACACCTATACAGATTCTCCTGCACAGTGGTAGACATATAAATACAACGTTTCCTTACCATTTCTCACGCATTGGGGTTCGAACACTCGAACACCTATACGGATTCTCCTGCACAGTGGCAGATATGTAAATACGGCGTTTACTTACCATTTCTCACGCATTAGGGTTCGAACACTCGAACACCTACACGGATTCTCCGGCACAGTGGCAGATATGTAAATACGGCGTTTACTTACCATTTCTCACGCATTAGTGTTCGAACACTCGAACATCTGTCCGGATTGTCCTGCACAGTGGCAGATATGTAAATATGGCATTTACTTACCATTTCTCACGCATTAGGGTTCGAACACTCGAACACCTATACGGATTCTCCTGCACAGTGGCAGATATGTAAATACGGCGTTTACTTACCATTTCCCACGCATTAGGGTTCGAACATTCGAACACCTATACAGATTCTCCTGCACAGTGGTAGACATATAAATACAACGTTTCCTTACCATTTCTCACGCATTGGGGTTCGAACACTCGAACACCTATACGGATTCTCCTGCACAGTGGCAGATATGTAAATACGGCGTTTACTTACCATTTCTCACGCATTGGGGTTCGGACACTCGAGCACCTATACGGATTCTCCTGCACAGTGGCAGATATGTAAATACGTCGTTTACTTACCATCTCTCACGCATTAGTGTTCGAACAATCGAACATCCATACGGATACTCCTGCACAGTGGCAGATATGTAAATACGGCATTTACTTACCATTTCTCGCGCATTAGGGTCCGAACACTCAAACACCTATACGGATTCTCCTGCACAGTGGCAGATATGTAAATACAACGTTTCCTTACCATTTCTCACGCATTATGGTTCGAAAATTCGAACACCTATACGGATTCTCCTGCACAGTGGCGGATATGTAAATACGACGTTTACTTACCATTTTTCACGCATTAGGTTTCGAACACTCGAACACCTATACGGATTCTCCACCATAGTGGCAGATATGTAAATACGGCGTTTACTTACAATTTCTCTCGCATTAGGGTTCGAACACTCGAACACCTATACGAATTCTCCTGCACAGTGGCAGATATTTAAACACAACATTTCCTTACCATTTCTCACGTATTAGGTTCGAACACTCGAACACCTATACGGATTCTCCTGCACAGTGGCAGATATGTAAATACGGCGTTTACTTACCATTTCTCACGCATTAGGGTTCGAACACTCGAACACCTATACGGATTCTCCTGCACAGTGGCAGATATGTAAATACAACGTTTCCTTACCATTTCTCACGCATTAGGGTTCGAACACTCGAACACCTATACGGATTCTCCTGCACAGTGGCAGATATTTAAACACGACATTTCCTTACCATTTCTCACGCATTAGGGTTCGAACACTCGAACACCTATACGGATTCTCTTGCACAGTGGGAGATATGTAAATGCGGCGTTTACTTACCATTTCTCATGCATTAGGGTTCGAACACTCGAACACCTATACGGATTCTCCTGCACAGTGGCAGATACGTAAATACGGCGTTTACTTACCATTTCACACGCATTAGGGTTCGAACACTCGAACACCTATACGGATTCTCCTGCACAGTGGTAGACATGTAAATACAACGTTTCCTTACCATTTCTCACGCATTGGGGTTCGAACACTCGAACACCTATACGGATTCTCCTACACAGTGGCAGATATGTAAATACGGCGTTTACTTACCATTTCTCACGCATTAGGGTTCGGACACTCGAACAGCTATACGGATTCTCCTGCACAGTGGTAGATATGTAAATACGGCGTTTACTTACCATTTCTCACGCATTAGTGTTCGAACACTCGAACATACATACGGATACTCCTGCACAGTGGCAGATATGTAAATACGGCATTTACTTACCATTTCTCAAGCATTAGGGTTCGAACACTCGAACACCTATACGGATTCTCCTGCACAGTGGTCGATATGTAAATACAACGGTTCCTTACCATTTCTCACGCATTATGGATCGAACACTCGAACACGTATACGGATTCTCCACCATAGTGGCAGATATGTAAATACGGCGTTATCTTACCATTTCTCACGCATTAGGGTTCGAACACTCGAACACCTATACGGATTCTACTGCACAGTGGCAGATATGTAAACACAACATTTCCTTACCATTTCTCACGCATTAGGGTTCGAACACTCGAACACCTATACGGATTCTCCTGCACAGTGGCAGGTATGTAAATACGGCGTTTACTTACCATTTCTCACGCATTAGGGTTCGAACACTCGAACACCTATACGGATTCTCCTGCACAGTGGTAGACATGTAAATACAACGTTTCCTTACCATTTCTCACGCATTGGGGTTCGAACACTCGAACACCTATACGGATTCTCCTGCACAGTGGCAGAAATGTAAATACGGCGTTTACTTACCATTTCTCACGCATTAGGGTTCGAACACTCGAACAGCTATACGGATTCTCCTGCACAGTGGCAGGTATGTAAATACAACGTTTCCCTACCATTTCCCATGCATTAGGGTTCGAACACTCAAACACCTGTACGGATTCTTCTGCACAGTGGCAGATATGTAAATACGGCATTTACTTACTGTTTCTCACGCATTAGGGTTCGAACACTCGAACACCTATACGGATTCTCCTGCAAAGCGGCAGATATGTAAATACGGCATTTGCTTACCATTTCTCACGCATTAGGGTTCGAACACTCGAACACCTATAAGGATTCTCCTGCACAGTGGCAGATATGTAAATACAACGTTTCCTTACCATTTCTCACGCATTGGGGTTCGAACACTCGAACACCAATACGGATTCTCCTGCACAGTGGCAGATATGTAAATCTGGCATTTACTTACCATTTCCCACGCATTAGGGGTCGAACACTCGAACACCTATACGGATTCTCCTGCATAGTGGCAGATATGTAAATACAACGTTTCCTTACCATTTCTCATGCATTAGTGTTCGAACAATCGAACACCTATACGGATTCTCCCGCACAGTGGCAGATATGTAAATACGCATTTACTTACCATTTCTCACGCGTTTGAGTTCGAACATTCGAACACCTATACGGATTCTCCTGCACAGTGGCAGATATGTAAATACGGCGTTTACTTACCATTTCTCACGCATTAGAGTTCGAACACTCGAACACCTATACGGATTCTCCTGCACAGTGGCAGATATGTAAATACAACATTTCGTTACCACTTCTCACGCATTAGGGTTCGCACACTCGAACACGTATACGGATTCTCCTGCATAGTGGCAGATTTATAAATACGGCATTTACTTACCATTTCTCACGCATTAGGGTTCGAACACTCAAACACCTATACGGATTCTCCTCCACAGTGGCAGATATGTAAATAACACGTTTCCTTACCATTTTTCACGCATTAGGGTTCGAACACTCGAACACCTATACGGATTCTCCTGCACAGTGGCAGATATTTCAATACGACATTTCCTTACTATTTCTGACGCTTTAGGGTTCGAACACTCGAGAACACACGAACACCTATACGGATTCTCCTGCACAGTGGCAAATATGTAAATACGGCATTTACTAACCTTTTCTCACGCATTGGGGTTCGAACACTCGAACACCAATACGGATTCGCCTGCACAATGGCAGATATGTAAATACAACCTTTCCTTACCATTTCTCGCGCATTAGGGTTCGAACACTCGAACACCTATACGGATTCTCCTGCACAGTGGTAGATATGTAAATACAACGTTTCGTTACCAATTCTCACGCATTAGGGTTCGAACACTCGAACACGTATACGGATTCTCCTGCACAGTGGCAGATATGTAAATACGGCATTTACTTACCATTTCTCACGCATTAGAGTTCGAACACTCGAACACCTATACAGATTCTCCTACTTAGTGGCAGATATGTAAATACAACGTTTCCTTACCATTTCTTATGCATTAGGGTTCGAACACTCGAACACCTATACGGATTCTCCTGCACAGTGGCAGATATGTAAATACGGCGTTGACTTACCATTTCTCACGCATTAGGGTTCGAACACTCGAACACAGATACGGATTCTCCTGCACAGTGGCAGATATGTAAATACGGCGTTCACTTACCATTTCTCACGCATTAGGGTTCGAACACTTGAACATGTATACGGATTTTCCTGCACAGTGGCAGATATGTAAATATGGCATTTACTTACCATTTCTCACGCATTAGGGTTCGAACACTCGAATACGTATACGGATTCTCGTGCACAGTAGCAGATATGTAAATACAGCCATTCCTTGCCATTTCTCATGCATTAGGGTTCGAACACTCGAACACGTATACGGATTCTCCTGCACAGTGGCAGATATGTAAATACGCCATTTACTTTCAATTTCTCACGCATTAGGGTTCGAACACTCGAACTCCTATGTGGATTCGCCTGCACAGTGGAAGATATGTAAATTTAACGTTCCCTCACCATTTCTCACGCTTTAGGGTTCGAACACTCGAACACCTATACGGATTCCCCTGCACAGTGGCAATTATGTAGATACGGCGTTTAGTTAGCGCTTCTCACGCATTAGGGTCCGAACACTCGAACACCGATACGGATTCTCTTGCATAGTGGCAGATATGTAAATACGGCGTTTACTTACCATTTCTCACGCATTAGGGTTCGAGCACTCGGACACCTATACGGATTCTCCTGCACAGTGGCAGATATGTAAATACGGCGTTTACTTACAATTTCTCACGCATTAGGGTTCGAACACTCGAATTCGTATACGGATTCTCCTGCACAGTGGGAGATACGTAAATACGGCATTTACTTACCATTTCTCACGCATTAGGGTTCGAACACTCGAACACCTATACGTCTTCTCCTGCACAGTGGCAGATATGTGAATACAGCGTTTACTTACCATTTCCCACGCCTTAGGGTTCAAATACTCGAACACGTATACGGATTCTCCAGCACAGTGGCAGATATGTAAATACGGCGTTTACTTACCATTATCCACGCATCGGGGTTCGGACACTCGAACACCTACACGGATTCTCCTGCACAGTGGCAGATATATAAATACAACGTTTCCTTACCATTTCTCAAGCATTAGGGTTCGAACACTCGAATACGTATACGGATTCTCCTGCACAGTGGCAGATACGTAAATACGGCATTTACTTACCATTTCTCACGCATCTGGGTTCGAACACTCGAACACCTATACGGAATCTCCTGCACAATGGAAGATATGTAGATACGGGGTTTACTTACCATTTCTCACGCATTAGGGTTCGAACACTTGAACACCTATACGGATTCTCCTCCACAGTGGCAGACATGTAAATACGGCGTTTACTTACAATTTCTCACGCATTAGGGTTCGAACACTCGAATACGTATACGGATTTTCCTGCACAGTGGCAGATATGTAAATACGGTATTTACTTACCATTTCTCAGGCATTAGGGTTCGAACACTCGAATACGTATACAGATTCTCCTGCACAGTGGCAGATATGTAAATATAACCATTCCTTACCATTTCTCACGCATTAGGGTTCGAACAACCGAATACGTATACGGATTCTCCTGCACAGTGGCAGATATGTAAATACGCCATTTACTTACAATTTCTCACGCATTAGGGTTCGAACACTCGAACTCCTATACGGATTCTCCTGCACAGTGGCAGATATGTAAATAAAACGTTTCCTTACCATTTCTCACGCATTAGGGTTTGAACACTATAACACCTATACGGATTCCCCTGCACAGTGGCAGATATGTAAATACGGCGTTTAATTAGCACTTCTCACGCATTAGGGTCCGAACACTCGAACACCGATACGGATTCTCCTGCACAGTGGCAGATATGTAAATACGGCGTTTAGTTACCATTTCTCACGCATTAGGGTTCGAACACTCGAACAACTATACGGATTCTCCTGCACAGTGGCAGATATGTAAATACGGCGTTTACTTACCATTTCTCACGCATTAGGGTTCGAACACTCGAACACCTATACGGATTCGCCTGCACCGTGGTAGATATGTAAATACGGCGTTTACATACCATTTCCCACGCATTAGGGTTCGAACACTCGAACACCTATACGGATTCTCCTGCGCAGTGGCAGATATGTAAATACGGCATTTACTTACCATTTCTCACGCATTGGGGTTCGAACACTCGAATACGTATACGGATTCTCCTACATAGTGGCAGATATGTAAATACGGCATTTACATACCATTTCCCATGCATTGGGGTTCGAACACACAAACACCAATACGGATTCGCCTGCACAGTGACAGATATGTAAATACAACCTTTCGTTACCATTTCTCACGCATTCGGGTTCGAACACTCGAACACCTATACGGATTCTCCTGCACAGTGGCAGATATGTAAATACAACGTTTCGTTACCACTTCTCACGCATTAGGGTTCGAACACTCGAACACGTATACGGATTCTCCTACACAGTGGCAGATATATAAATACGGCATTTACTTACCATTTCTCACGCATTAGGGTTCGAACACTCGAACACTTATACGGATTCTCCTGCACAGTGGCAGATATGTAAATACAACGTTTCCTTACCATTTCACACGCATTAGGGTTCAAACACTCGAACACCTATACGGATTCTCCTGCACAGTGGCAGATATTTCAATACGACGTTTCCTTACCATTTCTGACGCATTAGGGTTCGAACACTCGAACACCTATACGGATTCTCCTGCACAGTGGCAAACATGTAAATACGGCATTTACTAACCATTTCTCACGCACTAGGGTTCGAACACTCGAACACCAATACGGATTCGCCTACACAGTGGCAGATATGTAAATACAACCTTTCCTTTCCATTTCTCGCACATTAGAGTTCGAACACTCGAACACCTATACGGATTCTCCTGCACAGTGGCAGATATGTAAATACAACGTTTCGTTGCCAATTCTCCCACATTAGGGTTCGAACACTCCAACACGTATACGGATTCTCCTGCACAGTAGCAGATATGTAAATACGGCATTTACTTACCATTTGTCACGCATTAGGGTTCGAACACTCGAACACCTATACAGATTCTCCTGCTCAGTGGCAGATATGTAAATACAACGTTTCCTTACCATTTCTCACGCATTAGGGTTCGAACACTAAAACACCTACACGGATTCTCTTGCACAGGGGCAGATATGTAAATACGGCGTTACTTACCATTTCTCACAGATTAGAGTTCGAACACTCGAACAGCGTTACGGATTCTTCTGCATGGTGGCAGATATGTAAATACGGCGTTTACTTAACATTTCTCATGCATTAGGGTTCGGACACTCGAACACCATTCGGATTCTCCTGCACAGTGGCAGATTTGTAAACATGGCGTTTACTTACCATTTCTAACGCATTAGGGTTCGAACACTCGAACACCGATACTGACTCTCCTGCACAGTGGCAGATATGTAAATACGGCGTTTAGTTAGCACTTCTCACGCATTAGGGTCCGAACACTGGAACACCGATACGGATTCTCCTGCACAGTGGCAGATATGCAAATACGGCGTTTACTTACCATTTCTCACGCATTAGGGTTCGAACACTCGAACACCTATACGGATTCTCCTGTACAGTGGCAGATACGTAAATACGGCGTTTACTTACAATTTCTCATGCATTAGGGTTCGAACACTCGAATACGTATACGGATTCTCCTGCACAGTGGCAGATACGTAAATACTGCATTTACTTACCATTTCTCACGCATAAGGGTTCGAACACTCGAACACCTATACGGAATCTCCTACACAGTGGAAGATATGAAGATACGGCGTTTAGTAACCATTTCTCACGCATTAGGGTTCGAACACTTGAACACCTATACGGATTCTCCTGCACAGTGGCAGACATGTAAATACGGCGTTTACTTACAATTTCTCACGTATTAGGGTTCGAACACTCGAATACGTATACGGATTTTCCTGCACAGTGGCAGATATGTAAATACAACCTTTCCTTACCATTTCTCGCGCATTAGGGTTCGAACACTCGAACACCTATACGGATTCTCCTGCACAGTGGTAGATATGTAAATACAACGTTTCGTTACCAATTCTCACGCATTAGGGTTCGAACACTCGAACACGTATACGGATTCTCCTGCACAGTGGCAGATATGTAAATACGGCATTTACTTACCATTTCTCACGCATTAGAGTTCGAACACTCGAACACCTATACAGATTCTCCTACTTAGTGGCTGATATGTAAATACAACGTTT